>JACDOX010000558.1:0-23083 GCA_014549065.1 Cardinalis cardinalis
TTGCCCAAAACCAGCACAGCAACAGTTCAGCTTTCTGACATTCTTCTGGATTCCCAACACTGGTTCCTAACACTTTAGCCCCAAAACCTTTGCACTATCAGTACCTGGGCCCTAAACAGCAGAAGGTAGCAAACCCAGTAAAATCCAATGCTCACAAGCTTCTGTGAGTAGTAGCTACACAGAGAAACAAAAACATTCAGCAGAAGTTTTAAACAGACATTATTAGGCAACATTATTTAGGCTGCTTGTTGTACCACCCAATCCATTTTCACTGTTCTGAAGAGTTTTCACAGCACTTGGCACCTGCAATCCAGTCGTCACTGTGAGCCCACCACACCAGATCTGGGGGGGGGAAAGAAAAAAATCTGCATTAGGGACCAAACACATCCCTCTCCTCCCATCCCACAATTAACTAGCACAAACACAGCTGCGTGTCCTCTGTCACAGTCCTCTGTAAAATATTCCAATCACAGACATGCTGATTTTTAAGTCCATAAAGTCTAAGATGCTTCACATACTGTGCTCCATAACTAAGTTTACAACAAAGACCTAGCAGTCAAAGTACTTGCTCCTAACTAGAAAAATTCTTTGAAGGCAAATGTGTCAGCAGCAAGTAGAGTGACAATGAAAAGCAACTCTCACTATGCTCCAGTGCCTCAAAGCAGTGTTTATT
Source organism: Cardinalis cardinalis (assembly GCA_014549065.1). Classification (NCBI taxonomy): domain Eukaryota; kingdom Metazoa; phylum Chordata; class Aves; order Passeriformes; family Cardinalidae; genus Cardinalis; species Cardinalis cardinalis. The sequence goes on from JACDOX010000558.1 coordinate 674, forward strand.
TTTGTCATGTCATGCTATAATTATGTCAGTATAAACACATTACAAAAAAAAATTTGAGAAGCTTCAGGGGCACAGGTGTCAGCAACTTCTATTCTGCACATGAAAGAATGCTGTATTTTCATGTTTATAAGTAAGTTTGAGAGCTGCAATTAAGTAGTTTGTCATTTTCACTTGTCCTGTTCAGTCAGTAAGGCTGTTGTCACTCTGTGAGGGGCTGGCTGTGTGAGGTGCAGAGGGACAGCCTGAATTTTGGCAAGCAGCTGTTTCCCCAGATGACTTGGGAACTGGATTTACACAAGCCATCCTTTGCTACGCTAGGGAATGGCTAACACATGTATCACAGTAGTTCTGAAGCTGCTCTTTTCCCCCTGTGCTGAAAAGGATCAGCAAGGCAAATAAACAGCCATGAAAAAATCTAGACCTGTTAAAATCCCAGGCCTACACACCCTGCTCCCAAAGCATGATGCACTTGATGGCACCTTACAACACAGCTGAGGCCTCCAAATTAGCTTAACTAATTACTTAAATAAAATTAAAGGAAAACTAATAAAAACTAATCCTTCCCCTGTGTGTTTTGGGCAAGGTTTGAGCCTTCAACGCTGCAGAAAGTTGTTGCCAATTATCTTAGAGCAACAAAAAAGGTTATGCAGGACACTGAACTGACTGGCAAGAAAATCCCACTGAGCTTTTAAAGATGTGAAAGGTGGAGACTTTTTCCCACTGGAAAGCATCAGGAACTGTTCTGTTCCGTGACACCTGCTCTGATGGCTCCTGGACTCCATCAGTTTGGATCAGTTATTCAGTGGGCTCATCAGCCACTGCAATGTGCTATTAATTTCCTATACACAAATTTAATGACTTCTGTTTACACAGCTGAGACATCCAGGTGCAGAGTCCTGCTGGAGTGCCACTGTAAGCACCACACAAAATCCAAAAGACAACAGTTAAACACTTCTAAAAATTACTAGTCAGCCAAACCAAGTGCATGCTGTTTCCTTCTTTAAAAAAAAAAAAATTAAAACTGAATTCAGTGCTAGAAATGGCAAGATTTTATAGATACTGACCATAAAGCCTGGTAGCAATGGTTGGGTAAACTTTGTTCTGAAGGTGTGTAACAATGCCTTTGAGCTTGCATTATAAAATGAGAGCTGACCTAAGAGAGAGAGAAAGACAGAGAACAAGTTGAAATTCAGTTTAAAAATAGTTTAAGTCAAGATGCAGTTGCTGTCTAACTTGTACAAAAAAATTGAATCTTTTCCAGGACATGGTAAGTGCAGTCCTCAAGAGTGAAAATTCACTATTTTCACTGAATTTCAGTAGCTCTGTCACACAGATGAAATCTGTCATTTGGCATGACAAGCACTTAGGGTCCGTGTTTTCACAAAAGACTGGATCAGACTGGAAGTAATGCACTTCCTCAGCCCTGGACTGCTCCAGCTCAACAGAAACAGTAACTAACTCTGTTCTACTAAATCTCCTAAGGAGTAATTTACCTCCATCGAAGTCACAGTATACTCCTATTCTGTCAGGGACAGGTATATCTAGAGTCTTTGCTTTATTGTTATGCTTTGCTGAGAAGGTGGTTTGCAGCCAGTTGTTGATATGGATGCACCAGCTGGAATTAGTCTTTCCCAGCTGGTCAAACTTCCCCGGGTTTCTGTACRTTACTCCCACGCTGTAGGATTTGCAGTCCTTCTGGGCTCTCACTTCCCAGTAATGCTGTCCACTTTCAACAGCAGTGTCTCCTAACAACAGAAATACATTTAATTACAACTGAGAGTAGTTAATTACAACTGAGTGTACCTTACAGTGCTGCCTTCCTAACAGGCACCAGTGATGTCTTCTCTATTTTGTTTTAAGGCAAAGAAATCTGAACTATAAAGAACAAGAAAATCGTACCATAGAATATAAATATAAAACAGATTAATGAGACTGCATGTACCTAGACTCATTACAACGAGATACATTTAACACCAATTTATGTTTAAAAGCAGTGCATGCCAGTCACTAAGAACTTTGTAATACAAAGCAGAGCTGAAAACACAAAATTCTGGTGTTACATGGGCAAACTGCTCCAGGCAGGACAATGTTGAGTGCACAGCCTTGAACAATCACAAACTTTCCCTCTAATTCTTGCCTGATCTGCCCYTTCCTAATGGAGCAAACGAGTTCAGCTCACCCAGCACCGTGTAGGATTCACCAGCAAAGCGATCCCGGCTGCCCCTCGCCGAGGCCCTTGGGCTGTTAGTGGTTCTCTCGGGAGACGCTGTGTTGCTTCTGAAGGAGAAATCAACCACTCAAAACCTGGGCACGGCCACAGACGTGCACACTCAGGTGTCCCTGAGCCCATCACGTGCAAGAGACACACACAAACACTCTAGAAAAGGACACATTAGTTGATGCCTCTAACAGCATGCATGCACAACAGCGGAGAGGGAAGAGGTGACAGAGGAAAACATACAGCATGTTGTAAARCAACCTTTCAGAGGCAGCTGAGAATGGAAACAGAGCGGGGAGGGAAAGCAGATGTGTGGCACGTGGTTCGAATGAAACACTTTAGGATGGAGAATATTCTAATGAGCAATCAGTTGTATAAAAGAACAATTTTAACCTAATGAGGTTTTCAAACTTTTTTTAACCTTGGTTAGGCCCTCAGAAATATTTACCAATAATTTAACCATTAAACTGAGTGAGGACTACTTGCAATATTCCTCAGTAGACAGAGAATCCATCTGCTTATTACTTTAAAGGGAATCAGTAGCAAAGAATTCTAACTTCTCAGAAATAGCTGTACAGTTTTACAGTTTAATTTCATTGACAAAAAACCCAAAAAAGTACAAAGTCGGTCTCTGAAACACACTTGAGAAGTAATTTTCAATTTCTCATCCTCTGGAGTCTATCACACATTAGCCTTGGAAGAAATATCACCTACAGAAGAGTTTTCTCTCTTCAGCTACTATTTGCTAAAGCTACTTGCTACTTTTATGTCCTTTAATACAGTGAAGTTCAGCTTGTTTTCTTCCCAATTCATTCTTTATTCTCAAAAACCATTCCAGAAAGATTTGGAACCTGTCACTTTTTCCTAATACCACCACAAAAATACACATGGGAATCAAAAGCTAAGTGACACTAAGCTGCCAGATGTAGGTATGCTAAAATCCAGTTCATGACCAAGTTTTTAAATTCCATGTACAGAAGCCTACAAAAAAATTAGTGATGAAAAAGCTGTTTACTCAAGCATCACTATTTAGCATGTAACAGAAGACAACTATGCTTCCAAACTGCTCACAAGAGATACACAAAGGGGTTAAGTGTACATTTTACASGTGCACCACATCAAGTGCTTTTGGATTTTGTAAATATGGGGGATGCTACAGTTTACTTACCAAAGGAAAAAGTTAGCAAGTGATAGCATGAAAAAAAAATAGCAAAGCCAAGAATTAAAGCATAATTTCAGAGGGAGGCACTCTGCAGATTCCAACCTGCCTCATGTGCATCAGACATCATCCACTCACATTCCCAACAAATGCTGCTGAGAATTTTCTATTAGACCCAGTACAAATGGGCTATGCAGAAAGCAGTGTAGCAATGTGGCCATTTAGAGAATTACAATAAGAAAAATGGAGGCACTTTGCTAGAATTTTCACAAGGTTAAGAAAGCATTAAAAGCTTCTTGCTATCATTTACTTTGCTCAAGTCAGTAAATGGCCACTGCATGTGCTTTGTCCTCTCAAAATTTAATAGCCTTTATCAGTTCAGAAAATTACATTGACTATTTGACATAAAAGCTGCAAAAACCAATTGCTCAGGCTTTTTCTCCTCCACAGTGCTTACATCTCCCTTCCAATGGAAGGCAGCAAATTTCATAGCAGGAATTCAGTCTTGTGACCTTTTTCCAGTAGAGCACAGTCCTTATTAGTCAGTAACTGACACATTTCTTCCAATATTCAGTGGCCAGATATTCTTGTCTCATAGTTTAGGATTGTTGCCTACAGCACTGCAATTAGTCCCCATTTCCTTATCCATTTCAGAATACACTCCACACAACATGAATTCTCTTCTGGAGAAGAAAGGTCAAGGAAGGAGATGAGAAATTATTGAGAGGCTTTGAGAGGCTTTTTTCTGGTCTAATAAATGAAAGATAATTAAGAATTTTGTTGTCATTGTGTATTTCCAACTCTTCAAAACTGCACATTTTTTGTTTAAAGTAACTATACTACAATTTTTCCCCCACCTCCCATGGATCCAGCTCCCATGGAGGCAGTTCCAAATTTCCCTTCTAACGCAGACATCCCACAGATGTTTTCAGGTGGGAATAAAAGCCTCCTGCAAGAYCAAAGCTCATCTAAATCCCCTGCTAGACAAGCTCAGTCTAAGATGCAAAACTGAACACATGACCACGTCCTTCTAGCAAAGTAGAGACAAGAACTAGGGGAGTTCTCCACTGATAGCTACAAAGAGAGACCAAGGTGTAAAATTCCCTGAGCTGAGCAGGTAGGAGCATCTCCAAGACATTTTTTAAACTTAGTTTAGCACAAATTGCTATAATTTGTGTAGTAGAACAATTGAAACTTAATTACTTCAAGAGCTTATTTTGCTTTTTACAAAAGCTTTGCTTTACTTCTGATTTCAAATCAGAGATAGATCCACCTGATAGACGAACAACAGGGGACTAAAACCTGTAAGAAATTAGGATCCTGGGCATTTCTTCTTGTCCCACAACTTCTAAACCAGCAAAAGAGAGCACAATATCAAAAATTGGAAAAGTAGTTTCTCAAAAAGGTGTTTCTCTAGAAAAAAAATGAAAATATGTGACACTAAAAAACCACAACTGCACAAAGAATAGGAGAATATTTTACCTAACTTTGCGTCTCAAAAAAAAGGACTTCTCATTCAAACACTTGGTTCTGCAATTGGAATGGCCATGAAGCTTTTAAAATATGCTTCATTCTCTTCAAACACGTAAAAACATTTACTTCTTACCCTCTGGTGTCTAGTAACAGCTACAGCACAAGTTCAGAAGCAAAGAGGGTTTTGCGGTTCAAAAATAAGCACCAAAAAAATATTTTAAAGTTCTCAGAAAGGAGATTTTATCATATTTGTAAAAAATTTGCCAAAGGGTTAAGAAAGCATCAATATGTCTGTAAGTAACAGGGATCTTTGGATCAACATTAAAATACATGATGCCCTTCCAGCCACTAAAAATCAGGTTTCATACACATTAGGACGAACCCTTCCACAAAGACTCTCTTCCACTCACTGGAGAATATATAATCTCTATGAATCCAAATTAAACGGCAAAATAACTTCTAAATGCACACGTGCACTGTTACTGATAAAGGCTATTAGATTTGTTTCTCATGACATCAAGCAAAGGGAAGTAGCACAGATTCCCAACAAAACTAGGTGCTAGATCCTAGGAATAAGAGGTATATTATCACCTTCTATTGCTCTTCAGTAGAGGATTCTGGCCACTGTCGACAGAAATAAGTAGTCATTAAAGAACTGTTCTACCACTACAGTAAATTATCCCCAGTCTAAAATGCCAGTAGAAGTTACTCTATCATGCTTYGGGCAATGTATGCCTGTGGAGAATGTATTTGTTCATAAATTATCTCAAACTCCAACAATGGAAAGCCAATGTACTGTGGCTGAGGGAGTAGCCAGTTGCGTGGAACCAATTCCCACAGAGTATTCCCAAAGCCCAAGAGGTGAGGCACAGACTGGGAGTGGGGCCATGGGCTCTGCACAGATCCAGCTGAACACCAGGCTCACAGCCCTCCAGGTGAGGGAAATCCACACAGCAGGACAGGCTGGGGGGCACCCAAGGGAAGAACAGCTCTGCAGGAAAGCCACTGAGAGTCTGGGAAGCAGAAGCTGACAACAACAGTGCCCTGTGGCCTCGTGGACAGCCACACCCAGCCTGTAGCCCCAACACAGTGACCAGGAGCCCAAGGCAAGTGACTTCTCCTGTCCTTTTGACAGCTGTGTCCAGGTCTGGGCTCCTCAGATTTACACCCTGACGTAGCAGAGCAAGTCTGTGGAGAGCCAACACCACAGTTAAGGTCTGGGGCACAGAAAGACAATGGGGGTTGCTCTGCCTGAGGAAGACAAGAACCAATTGCTGTCTTTAATGAGGTTAACAGGAAGGGGAGCAGAGAAGATCAAGCCAGGCTGTCCTCACAGGGGTCACACTGATGGCTGGGAGTCACTGCACCACAGGGAATTCCAGCCAGGTACCAGGATATTCCTCCCCTCCCATAAAAGTGGCCTGGAACAGAGGGCTAGCAAGTTAACACATTCCTCATCCACACATTCTTCATATCCCTGGAAATATTCAAGGCTCAGCCACAGCAGGCAGAGTTAAACATTCTTCCAACAGTGTCTATCCAATGACTCAGAACAGCAGACATCTAACAAATCTACCAAGAGCTCTGCTGAAGTTAAGTGCTTTTCCTGGATGAAATCAGTACATTTAGAGCTGCCACATCCACAATAGTTATGTTTCATTATCCATTACCTTTTGCTGTCTGTTTTGTTTTATTGCTACTTTTTCCCCCTCCAATGAGGGTTTTTTGAAATTCAGACATCACCTATATATAGTACCAATTTTATTTAACCTCTTCTTTCTCAAAAAGGCAAGGCAGTCAGCTCTTTCCTTACTTTCTTATAGTAGAAATGCTGTCTATTGACCAGAATTGACCTGCAACACTAGTAAAGACAGAATTACATCAGCTGCCCGTTCACATTCACCTTATCTACTGTCCTGGGCTTATGTGGCAAGGTTTTGGCATCAGGAGAAGGAGAAGCCATAGAGAAGGCGGGTGAGCAGCTGGTGAGCAACCAAGGTCAATCCATCATGACTACACCTTAGCTCAGTACACTGAATGATACCCTAACAAATGCATTTTTAAAGTAAAGAAATATTATTTAACAATTATGACACAATTCTAGCCTCTGCATCAGTGTGGCAACGGAAGGGAAATAAAAAAATTAAAATTTCTTCCAGAGAAACACTTCTGAATGACAATTCCTTTCATGTCCCACTGTCCCCAAATGCTTTAATTCACCCCTGCCCTCTTCCTTTAACTGCAAGATGTGATATACCAGACACTTACAAAACAGAGCTCTTACCTGTTTTTATTTTCCTTCCCTTTTATTTTTTCTTGGCYTTTGCCTCCAGTAGGATCCCATTCAACATAGGTGTCTTCAACTTTCAAGTTCAGATGAGATGAAGTACTGTCCAAACTGAACACAAATGCTGGTCAAGACAAAACAGAAAACAGTGAAATGGTATAAAGGTTATTCAGAGAAAATGACAGAAGCAGTAGTAAAATTGTTGCACAGTTTTATTGAGCATAATGAAAACACCAGCTTTTCAGTCTGACACTTGGAATCAAAAAAATTAATACAACAGACTGAATTTCCTAAATATATTTAGAGACTGTTCTATAAACATCCTGATATAATCTGATATTACAGTCTGACCCTGAAAGAACATATACTTGAGCTTTTTAAGAGCTCAAAAATGCACAAGTGTAAACAACAGTCAGGTTAAGCATATGGACAAGGAAATGTATTTCCTCTGGGTTGATTATTAAAGAAAGTGAACTAAATGCTCCCTCAGGAATAATGAAAATAATATGGGAAGCATAGTAACTGCCCAGACAATCAAAACCAGAATTAGTTTTCTGGTACTGGACTAGGGAATTATGTGGCTATTAAACAGATACTACGTCTCTGACCATGACWGTTGCTTAAGAGTATTAAAATAATTATAGAAAAGTTACCAGGATGCCCATCAGCTCATTCAAATTCTATACAGYTTTATTCTTATGAAATAACTCAAAAGGAAGAGAATTTATACTTATATAAATTATATAATTGATATCAGTCATTTTGCCCTTTATACCAAACCTTAGGATCACTCTCTCACCTTAATAGCCAAGATTTGTGTTCTGTCACAAACATCCCTTCCAAGAAATTTCTCTTTCAGTTTATTTACAAAATGTTAGGAAGCCACTCTAACAATTCCCAGATCAACTAACATCACAACTGCACACCTTAGGCAATTGGAAGCTGCCAGCTTTTTAAATATTGACAGGGAATAGAAACTGCAGCTACAAAGTCAAGAAAACCTTTTCCAGCAACTTCTAGTTACAGAATCCTGTCTGCCACTAATAACAGGATAATCACACCAACTGTTTAGATGCCCAAAGAGTCACACACAGCATTCATCCTTCTTCTTGCTGTATGCTGGCATCATGCAGCAGCACATGGGACTGTCACTCCTCAGTTCAAAGCAACCAATGCCAAGCTTTTGGAGAAAGTGACATTAACTGCCCCATTTTTTTTTCAGGGTCTAAATGCCAAAAAGGGCAGCTCTGTGCCAATAAGGTTCTTAATCCTTTACAGTTGTTTCCCTTTCCACTTAGGAAGTGTTTCAGCAGGGCTCATGCAGAAGCAGACTGAACATAACAGGTTCATGTATGAAGGCAGAGAAGTTTAGGTGCAGGATTTTCACCAAGGATAAGGTTCAGGAGTTTTTCAAACTTTACCTTTGGTTTCCAGAGTCACGGGGTCGGAGTATTCACCTGCCCCAGCTTTGTTGCAAGCTTGTACTCTAAGGTTCATGTATTTAGTATCAAATCTCAGACCTACAAAGCAAATGTTTAAAAATTTGAAGTTGTGTTCATCACTGATGACTCCTACAAGACTAAGATCTATCCCCATGTAGCTGCCTTTCATTTATCTCAATCTGCAAAAAACATGCTTCAATACCAGTGTGAACTTCATTTAACACACAACTTTTGATAAAACCTCAAAGTCAAAATGAAAGACAGAACTGTTATTGTACAAAGCACCCGTGACTGATGCGATACAATGGCAGCTTCACTACATGCTGAAAAATGGGCATTTTGCAAAACTCACAAGCTTAAAGAGTTATATCAGTATCTTAGGTTTGAAGTACAAAAAACCTTTACCTGATAATGTGTACTGAGTAGCTTTAATGTAGTCAACCAGCTCCCAACGCTGTTCCCCTTTTAGTCGAGGGAGCTCGTCAAAGTTGGTTTTCCTATACTCCAGCACAAAATGATCAATTCTGCTGTCCTCCTCAGGCATTCTCCACGATATTGTTATGCAGTTGTCAGCAACCAGACATGCTGCTACATCTATCTCTGGAGCTTTAGGGACTGCAGAAAGACAAGCACACAGGTCAGTTTGAAAAAGAGAAGGCTAGAGAAAAGTGGACTTAAAAATATGAACCTACAGGAAGAACACCAAGAAGCAAACTTCTGTTCTTACGTCTGTGGAAGGTAAGTTCAGGTGCACCTCTCACACAGCATCACCTACAATTATTTTCATCACTACATACACTAATATTTTGTACTAGTTTCTCTTCAGCTACCCAGTTTTCCTTTCTTTTCACCCCTTTGCCTTGAAAGGAGGGGAAAACAGTTCCTGAGGTCCACTAAAGACTGAAGTTTTGTTTATAGGCAACAGAATTCTACTTGCATGAAATCAAAGAGCACTTAAGTCTGTGGAAAAAAAGTTTTGAAAAAGAAGGCATTTACACACTATTTGTAGAGTCTAAAGGACATGCAAGGAAGACTTTTGCTGCAGGAAATGAAAAAGAAGTTTTATTGTTTTCAGTTTGAGCTTTTGGTGTCTAAGTAATTTGGAAGCACGGCACTACAGTAGAGAAAGCAAGATTGATATCCAGCCAGTCAATTTTCCTGTCAACAAATCAGAGGCCCATTTCAAATTCCTATATATTTGACAAAGAAAAACGTGTAAGAGTCACACTAAATAATGCCTTTATCTAGATGCAAAACTYTGTTCACACTTGCTGTTAGATCTTTGCACTCCCAGTGCTGTCAAACGCATGCACTGTGAAAYGCAGGGCAGTGACTGACACCCAGAGTCCAAGACTAGAAGGTGAATTTCTGCCTGGACACTGCCAGATGACCACTAGGAATAACAGTGGTCATTTACTACACCTGCTACCACATACTGTATCTGCAACACACGGGGCAGAAATGAAAACTGATGCTGCCAAGTCCTTAACAGATCTGGTTTTGTGACCTAGAGACGAAACAACTTTACATCCCTGCCAGCAGTGCTCTTGTCAATATATTCTCAGTAACAGCCAAGGGCAAAGTGTTTTAAATTGGAAAGCAATAGGATTAAAAAGGCATGAAAGATACACACTGGTCTAATGCACCCAAGTTTGCTATCAAACAGGAACAGATGGATTAATATACAATTTGTAATATGGTAGAATCACTGTATGACTGTCCCTCGCCTGTATTTCAGACTATGTCACCACTCTTGCAAGCAATGTGGAAGTTTACGGTTTCACACATAACACTCCTGCACATGAGCAGGACTTTGGGGTGTCACTCAGGATCAAGCTGGCATGGACAGTCCTAAGAAACCTCAGGTAACTTCAGAGAGCACAAAGGAACTGACAACTCATGAAAAAACATGGTCCAGAAGACTCATTCTCACTTCTGAGACCAACACTGTTTCCCAAAATGGTGTCTTGTGTAGAAATTAAGACAATAAAACTAGAAAACTCTCATCCTCAAGGTATCCATTTTAACATACAATGAGTAAGAATGACTTCAGGTACTCTGAAAAATTTGCTTGTTAGGGTGCGAGAGGTGCAATTTTCTTTTGTTTGGTTGGTTTAAATATAGCAAGCTGTTCACGTAGCAACAAATTAAACTCGGTGGATACGGTTTTTACCTGGCAAAAACTTCACAGCCTGGAGCGTCCTCTTCTCCAGGGCAAAGTCCACCATCATATGARTCATACTGTCACTGACTTTTGGTTTCAGAGAGAGGCGGAATGCTGAAGCCACTGTGACACTGAAGCCAAGAAAGCAGCATTACCAAAATGTATTTCCCATTGTCAAGTCCTGTATCCCATTTTCCAAAACAGCAATCAGACAATCTGTATCACTGACGTCAAACCACTGATCAAAGGTTAGAACATTTTTCTAACACATAATTGTTTACCATTTAGCACACTCAAAATAGAAAGTTTTGCTAATGTGACTGTCTCAGAATAATGGTGTGAGCTACCAGCTGTTCCATATTACTAAGCAAATAAATACTAAGGAGGTGACTAGAGATGAGTTTAAAACTCTTTACTAGTGACAAAAAACCTGGATGAGAAACAAAACAAAATTCGCATCACTTGACAGAAATTCAGCAAGTATGAAAAGTTTGAAGTAGTGCAGACTCAGGATCATGTCTATGCGTTTCTAAACACAAATTAACAAGCTGACTATGCTGATATTATCTCTATCTATTACCTTATCAGGGGATTAAGAGATTTTTCAAGCTGCGAATTAGACCACGCAAGCACCAGACCAATTTTACAAGATACACTAAACACTGAAGAAATTTAATTCAACAAAGGAAATGCAGGGTCCTGCAGCTGGGCAGGAATAACCCCCAGCACCACACAGCTGTGCAGAGAAGGACCTGCAGGKGCTGGGKCACAAAGAGCYGTCCCTGAGCCAGCAGAGTGTCCTGGGGACAAGGAGGCCAAGGGGACCCTGGGGTGCCCTTGGGAGGGCATTGCCAGCAGGTCAGGGAGGGCTCCTGCCCCTCTGCCCAGCCCTGGAGGCAGCTCTGGAGGGCCGTGTCCAGCCCTGGAGCCTCAGGGCAGGAGGGACACAGAGCTGCTGGAGAGGGGCCAGCAAAGGCTGTGGGGGTGAGGAAGGGCCTGGGGCATCTCCCTCACCAGGAAAGGCTGGGGGAGCTGGGGCTGCTCAGCCTGGAGAGGAGCCCAGCCCTGAGAGGGGCCTCAGCCCTGGGTCCCTGTCTGCAGGGAGGGGCAGAGCATGGACCAGGCCCTGCTCTGTAGGGACAATGGGACAAGACGAATGAGCAGGAATTGATACCCAGGAAGTTCCAGCCGGACATGAGGCAGAACTCCTTCCCTGTGCAGTGACCGAGCCCTGAACAGACTGCGAGAGAGGCTGTGGAGTTTCTCTGCACTGGAGATATTCCAGAACCTGCACACAACCCTGTGCCACGTGCTCTGGGATCACCCTGCTGGGGCAGGGAGGTGGGACCAGATCACCCACCGTGGTCCCTTCCAACCTGACCCATCCTGGGATTCTGTGAAGCACAGCTCCCGTTTCCACTGCTGAAATCTTAGCTGAGTACCATTATGAACACTCCCCACACATTTCTGTACTCCAACTATACCACCAAAAAATCCCAGTAAAAAACAAGGTTCTCAACCAGGCCATGAAGCAGATTTTGAGTAACATTGATTCAGACAGCACAGAGATCCCAACTCCTCCTTTAAAAAAAAGATTCTCAACTACAAAGTAATATATACACCACAAAAGTCAACTGCCAAGACCTGAATCCATTTTACACCCAGTGATGGGTGTAAAATGTGTGGCACCAGTGTGGCACCTTTCGAACACCTAATATATATTCCTTCCTTCACTCCACCAGTATGTAAGAGAGATTGTATGCTAGCCACAGATACATCAAAGAACACTAAAAAACAAAAAATCTGGTAGTGTGGAAAGAAGAGGAAATGTGAAGTTTGATATTAAAGACATATGCAAGTCAGGAGTGATGAGCTTTGCAATTTTGAGGTATGAGACAATTATGAGACTGAGCTGAACCTCATGAAAGACAATTCAATTGATTTCCCAAGACAAAGYTCACGCTCTGAAATTCAGCAAGGGCTGCCTAGCACATCAGGGCTCAGCCAGATGGGCAGAGAAAATCTCTCCTTAAGGAAGAATAATCCTCTGATTAGCACCAGGGAACAGTGGGCTTCAGACAACTTTTTAATTTCTGCTCAGACACCAGTCTTGGATACAGAACCAAGGATCTGGTGATAATTTCAATAAACCAGAAGAGGATACTTATTACTGACAAAAAGTACTGAAGAGTCCCATCACTGACACTATCCATTATCCCTCTAACCTGTTAAGGATACTAAATCTTTACCTCCAGAAAAGCAAAGATTAAATTAAACTCTAACAATTACTCATTTTACACAGAAGTTCAGAGAATTGAGTAAATCAGAGCCTTCACTGAAAACCCTGAACATTGAAAGCCAACCTATTTGGTCTGAAAAAGCAACAACATCCTGTGAGCTGCTTCTCAAAATATTTTGTACACCATAGAAAGTTTTCTGAACCAGAAGGTCATACTCTTGAAATGGAGTTAACATTCTTCCAAGTGAAGAAAATGGCCTCAGTATTGATTTTCAAACATTAAAGTTTTGCTTTTTAAACAATTGTTCAAAGAAAAGCTACCAGAAATAATTTCATGGTACTAGTGTCACTAGAAGTATTTCAACAGCTACAACACTTTTTACATTTTGAAGAAAAATTAGCTAGCAAAAGTCTTTAAGTACTTGAAAAACAAAAAAACCAACAAGATTCTCTCACAGCTAAAAGGGGCAGAGTCAGCTTGAAACATCGTTAAATTTCAGCCATGAGGTATTAATAATAAGCTTATTAACAATAATAATTAATGATATTCATATATATTCAAAGACAATAATTGCAGCAGCAGCTGATGCAGAGCTCCACTTCCCTGCATCAAAAATATCTTTTTATTTAAAGTTACAGAAAGCCAGGAAAAACCACACTACATGAGCAGCACAGAAGTTTTTAGTTCCCTYTCAGAAGCTGTGATAACTAACACTTAGAAAAGAGTCAATTAATTTGATTGAAGCTGACTATGGCCCTTTTACAATAAATGCATTTTCAAGTTTTAAGATTAATTCAAAGACACAAAAGTGATAGATTTTGTACTGTACCTATCTTTGATCTGTCTGGAAGCCTTGATGCATGTCAGGGAGAAGAGAGAGAAAGTAGTTAGTATTTCCATGCAAGTATCAATGGCAGTAACATGCAAGAAGGCCCAGAAAAATCTCTGCTGCATTGCTCCGATTTGAAATTCAAAATGAGTTTAACATTGTCCTCAAAATAAACTGCCCTGTGAAGCATGTTAATAGCATGGGTTAGCACAGCAACACTGTAACATCTGGGGGGAGAAAAAACTGATTTCCAGAACCACACCAAACCAATTCCAAATTACGCAACTTTCTGAGTGTGACTTTGCGTTTTCAGATTTCTCTTAATGATTTTGAGTAACTCTCCATGGCTTTTTAGAAGAGCTACAGAACCAAGCCATTAACATTTAACTGCCATGGTATTTTCTGTGAAACTAAGTGCTCATTTGTGGCATTAACCATGCCTGACTTGCTGAACTACACACCCTGGACGCATGCCCTGAGCAATAAGAAAAAACAGGACTCATTCTAACTTTTGCTCCAAAAGTTAGAAAGTGTTGTTGGAAAAGTATAATAATACTCTCTCTGTATATCAGCATTCAAAAATAACAGCAAGTAGCTCTTCTCAAGTAATAGCACTGAAGCAGATGCAGAASTGATGACATTTAAAAGACAAATATCAACTGGCATGTTGAAAGACAAAAATTCTCTCTCCTCCACCAAAAGGAGCTGCAAACCTCAGACAAAAGATTATTGCTGAAGTAGTGAGGGCTTGGTTGTGTCTGCTGAAGCCTCACTTCAACACTGCTCCTTGATCCAGCTGCTCATTCAGCTGAATTATTTTCCCCTTCAAAGAGACAAGAATCATCAGACAGCTTCCCAGTTTGAAGTAAAAAGTGGAGAACTTCCCAATTTTTCACGCAAATCTCATTGAGAAAAATAAATAGGAAATCAGGCTGTCCCTGCTACAAAATTGATTAAATAATTTAGCTTAAGAGGCAGCTTTGCTTTACCTCAAAATGAAGTTAGTGTAGGAATTACTGTCTGATTTTCCCACATGACATAAAACAGAGATACTTCCCAACAAAATCCTTGGGTTTCATGTCCATGTCTTGTAAAATATGAGGTAGCCAGGACTCAACATCTTCTGCAAGACAGTCCCAGCTTAACTTCACCGACTTAATTTTGTTTCCAGGCTACTGACAGAGCAGGATAAGCCTATCCCACAGGAGCTGCCCAGCAGAGTCTGATCACATCCTACCTAAACACTGAATCCTCCTGCAATCTGCCACCCATGTTCTTTTGACTTCCAGCTAAATTAATTCCAAGAATAAAGCCTCAAAAATATAACATAGGGGGAAAAAATTAAAATAACCTTATGCTACTTGCTCCTGAACTGATTTACTGGAAYATCCAAGGAAAATTTGTGAACATACAAGAGTCAGGGATGGAGCTGCCCCTTCAGGAACATTGGCTAATCCTACCAGGAGAGCAGTAGAATTAGCTGCCTCATAACCAAGGCAATATTAACTTAAAATGTCATCCCTGAATGCACAAGTGTAATACCACTATCAAATCCTACATATTAGGGCTCACTGAATTGGATTTCAGTATCTTAATCTTCAGACTCCAAATCTGAAGAGGTTTTYCCCCAGCAAATGCTCAGACAGCTTTCCTTGGTGTGTTTGATTGGAAAAAAAAAGCATTAGAGAAATCTGAAATAGAACAACTTCCAGGAAAGTCAAAGCTGCATTTTGCACAGAGTTCAAGAGCCAAATTAATTTTTTGCTACAAGGCAGAAAGGACAGCTCCAGCTGAAAAAAAAATACTGTTTAGGAATTGGTGCTGTTAGAGGCAAATAAATCAAAGCTGGCACCCAGAAAGCACGACAGCACACAAACATGCAGCCAAAGGTACAACTGACACAGGAAGACAGCTTTCCCCCTCACTCTTTAAAACTGATTTGTGTCCTTGTTCCTGTTAAAATGTAGAGAGAAAAAAAATGTAATTGGGCCTTGGATTTGGCGTGGCTGATCCCACTGCTACCAGCAGGATTACTGTAGCAAGAGTGACTGTACTGATTCAGTGGATATGTGGAACTGTTTCCTTAATCTGCAAGTATATTCTTCCAGTTAGATATGTTATTTCACCCTCCCTTTCTGGGGTCATTGTGCAAGTTTGCTCAACAACCACAGTTGTCCAGGAGGAGGCACTGTATTCCCTTCCCGTCACCCTAAATAAGAAAAAAGCCAACTTGTTTTACAGAAATTGCATAAAAATTCAGGGCTACAATGTTTAACTTGGCTTTTCAGCAGAGCAGTATTGTTACATGCCTGTCTATCCTCACTCTAAGTACAGCTRGTAAGTTTGCAGTGTCCAGGAGAGTAATGCAAAGGACATTTCAAATCAAGGCAGATGTCAACACCTGTCTCACACACATCCAGTCAATGTTTTCTACCTCTAGGAGCTCCACGGGGTTCTTTATGTCCAGTGACTGCACAGCAAGTTCCAGCAGCTCTTCTGAGCTCTCCAGGGCACGGCTGCACTGGCTCAGCTGATCCTGGAGCAAAACCAGAAAGAATAGTGGGACGTATTCCCACCAAAGCAGCAGTTTGTGAGGCACCACTCCTAGGAACTTCAYGGATTTGTTATGCATTTGTGACAACTTACTCCCTTATATAACCAAGGCCCCTGACAGTGCCCTCACTTCACTGCGCTTGACAAGTGCACAGTGATACTTGGCACATCCCACAAGTCCAAGGGGGGGAAAGCTGAAGTYTGACTTAAAAGCCAGAATAATTTCAATGTCCTGTTTCCCCCAGCTTCAGGGTTTCAGAAAGCAGAGAAATAAACACTAATATTCATGTGCACTACAATTTCTATTTACAGGACTGCACTTCATCACTGAATGACTGTGTAGCAATAGCCTTGAAAAAGATGGTGACTTTACCAGCTCTGGAACTCTCACAAAACAATCCTGAAAATCAATACTGCTGTGTAACAAATGGGGATAGCATAACAGGAACAGAGGAAGTTTTAAAATGCTTCTCTGCAGCTGCAAATTTTTTTTTCAGAAGGAGCTATTTATTTACCTGCAGAGCTTGAATTTTACGAACTTCTTCTTGCTGAATAGTGTTGGCCATGCTCCCCTTCATCTCATGTAGGACAGCGTACAGACCATCAAACTCCTCATCCAGCTCGCTGATGGCATTAGAGGAGTTTACCTGAGAGGAGGATTGAAAATGCTGTTTACACTGGAAACAATGCCAAGAAACTGAAGGTCACACAACTCCCTACACATGTATTGCCATGACCACTGGATACCTTGCGACTGCTTCTCAGTTCATCAAAAAGGGAAAAAATATTAGGAATGATCTAACAGTCTCCTAACTTGCACAAAACCAGCACACTTGGCAACTTTGTTCCACGCCAAAAGCCTTTATTTTCCTCGCACAATTGTACATGGATTGCTAGACGTTTGGAAGGAGGAAGTTGCCCAGTTCCAAATAAAAATATTTCATTTGATGCTAAAAACTGCACTCAACAAGGCAGTTTAAAGATTTGCTGGATTATTTCCATTTCTGCAGCCAACCTGACTCAGCTTTAGGATGAAACAACTTTTGGCTGACTGACAGGCTGAAGGAACCTCATCCTCATGCAGGATACTCTAACAACATCATCTAACTCTAAACTTGAGCTCAACAATTTGAAACTGGTGAAAACAGAAGGACTAAAGAATTTTCTCTCAGTTACCATTTTTCAGTCTGCCAAACAGAGCAGGAGTCTGAAAACAGAGACTATTTCCCACTAATGGGAGACTCAGATCTTGCATCAGATTAAAGATTATCTTTCCCGCAGAAACTAAGTTCTACAAAACCTCTTTATACAAAATGCAAGGCCACCACTCCTGTCATCTAGAGACAGACTTAAAAAATAAAATGTTCTTCTATCTAGTTCCAACATTAAGATGTATTTTGAACTGGATTCTCACAGCCAATCCTTTAGATGGGCTACACAGTTTGAGACTAACAAAAGTGCAAAGGTGCCATGAACCTTAAAACAAATACCTGAACATTTGTTATTTTATGGTTCAGCACGTCAATGAAGTTGTGAATTTCATCATTTTTGTTCACTAGAGTACTGACAATCCTTTGCAGAGTCTCCTAGAATTACAAAAACAAATGAGAGAAGTTGTAAAAAATTTGTCGTGCAATTTTTTTTCAAATCATCACCATTTAAACATGCATGAAAATTCATCACAGACATTCCAGCTGCAGCAAATTCAGTTCTGACAGGACGAGAAAAGGCATTTTCTCAGGACAGAGAAAGAACATTAAACCTCTAGGGAGCATTCAAGATCTTGAGGTGTTAGTCTGAGAGAAATCAAGAACCTGCTTTAACATACCCCACTGTTTGACATGTTTTTCTACATAAGTCACCTGCACCAAAATACCCACTGGCACCACAGCTTCTCCAGATAACAAAACTGGTGCTTGTGCAGCCAACCAGAGAGCCAATAAAGAAAATTTTTAAAGCTGGTAAAAGGAAACCCAGAAGAAAAGCTGAGATGTCCTCATGTCAAAAGAAGCTACTGTGAAATAACCACGCTGACAGTCTGTTCTACATGCAGAATAAATCTGTAAAAGTGATTTGTAAACTGATTCTACAAGTGGGAAAATATTTTAGGTAAGTAATTTCTATATTCCAATTAAAAGTGACCTCAAAGAGGAAAGCTTACTGACAGCTGAGAAAGAGAACCAAGGTTATTTCAGTGATGTGCATCCCAGCTGTTAAAAAAGCAGTAGATTCAGCTTACAAAATACATACCAAGCCAGAAAAACGATTAAAGTACACCAAAACTTATTTTAAATTAAATAAGACCACCAAGTCTAATTTTGTTGASCACCTAGTCACATAATCTAAGAATGTGACAAAAAACACACCAATCCTTGGTATTTAATTTTATTAAGTCAAGTTATATTGTTCAAGAATTTTAATTAAAGTTGTATTATTAAAGCATATCAGGATGCGTAAGTAAAAATAAAGGATAAAATGAGGAGTTAACTAAGAATTTTCTGTAATTTAACTCAGGCTGGCTGATAAGCTTTAGAAGCAAATCTAACTCTAAAAAGACAGACAAACATTGTCTCAATTAATATATTATTAATCAGCTGATCCAGAGTTTCAAATGCTCATCTTAATATGGTTACTTGATAAAATTTAGAAAACCAAGGCACAGGGAGATAAYACAATACACCTTGGAAACAGCCAGACCACCAAAGGGATGTTGCAGAAGTCCCTCCCAGAAGCAATTTCTTAATAACCACGTACTATGCAGACCACATTTGTTTGCTAAAACCAAGAAAAATGTTTTATCCCTTCACAGCACCCACAGTGAACCTCAACACTACGCCAGATTTAAAGAACTTCTCCACTAGCTCCAAGCTGTGCTCCTTCCTCTTTCCCCTGACACCTCCYCAGGCAGTTCCCAACAAATCTGCAGTGAGATATTTATGGGCACTCCAGCCCCTGCCTGTTTAATAGTGCCATACTCACAAAGTTAAACCACRAGTAGAAAAAAACCCCAAATTTTAGCGCTTCTACCACAGGTGTTGGATGGCGTTACACACAGAGGTAWCAGAACAGACAGCGGCGACTCAGGTCTGGACTCTGGGGGAACAGAAACAAGACCTTGGCTTCTCTCAGGAAACAGAGGCACAGAAAACCTTGGCCACTTCATCACCGAGCCTCCTCCTCGCCTGGCGAAAACTGAGCACGACTGAAGACAGTTTTGTACACATCAGAATGCCRGATGAATAGCCATTGTCCGGCCAGCTGCTTCTGCGTTAGCCACTGACCAGAGGCAATTGTTTCCACAGGCCAGAGAGCCTGGAGATAAGCCTTAGATCCCATGAGCACGACTGTCAGTTTGGATGAACACGGAAAACTCACAATCCTCTTTCCGCACGGATCCCGGGGCTTACTCAGCTGCAGCACATGGGGGAAAAGCGTTCTTGTGCGCAGTGCTGAACAACGCTGCTTGATTTTACAGCCACATCCTGGTTAAAGGGGAGCATCTGCATGTGAGGAACATTTCAAAAGGCTTTTACACAGCCAAACRCACGGCAGCAACTGCAAGCCAGCTGTTAAAGAAGATTTTCACCTAAAGTTACAGCTAGCTGACTAAATGTGGGTTGGTATGGCTCTTTTTAAGAAAGCTACCCATCTCTCTGTTACAAAATTCAACCAGGTTTGGTGAAATTTTAATGAGTTTGAATGCTCTTTAAAAGTATCCACCAACACTAGAGAGAATTTTTCTAAACCACCAATGCACAAGCCACCAAAACAACAAAGGTTGCTCTTAGGAACCACCATCTTACTCTATTTTCCAACATAATTTTTCTTCACTAATAAGAAATAAATAKATTCCCTTCCAGACATACCATACATGCCAAATTAAAAACATGCTCCAATATTTCCATTTCTTCCTTTAAGGGGAATTTCTGAAAAGCCAATATAATTTAATGGAAAAAAGGCTTCTAGAAAAATTACCAATGTAAGCAGCAGATGGGGCCTAGGTTTTACATCAGCTTATAGAAGAATTTCAACAGCACTAAGGCCAGTAAAGTTTCTTGGTATTTCTCCACTAAAGGACATTTAATTCTACTGCCCACTGATGAATGCAGTATTTCAGAGAATTCTATTTCAACCAATTTTCTTTGAGCTTTCTCTCTGACCTCTCTATGCGAGGTCAGTTTCAAATGGATTTTCAAAGCATTATGAAATGTTTATTACAGAGGTAATTTTTGCTGCTGCCAGTGAGCTTCATGATGCTTTTCCTTTTTGTGTCCTACTTTTCCTCTCTGAATCTAATGCACTTTTCTAGGGAAAAAAAATAAAAAGAAAAACAACCCAAACATGCCACTGCTAAAGCAAGAGTGTGGATGAGCAAAGGATGAAGAGTAAAAAAGGATAGAAAAAATAAAAGGAAGCCCTACAACATGTAGTTTGCCAGGTAGATAAAAACAAAACACCCACCTTTAAAAGTGAGTAACTAACATGACATGGCACCTCTTGAAGCAGACAGGCAGCTCATTAAAAACTAAATTTTGATAAATTAAACAATCACGGCCATGCTGATAAGACGCAAGTTACAAAGCTGCTCAAGATCATACTGAAGGCTCATGAGCTGACTGCAGGCAGAACAGTTTCTGAAACAGTCCTGGGTCTAGGACACGAATCACSAGACATTATAACCTTCATATCCAGATCAAATTTCAAGGAGGTCATGCTTGCTTAGCTTCCATTAATTTAAACTCCTGCACTTGTCAACACAGTGAGGCTGCCAGAGTTTGAAGAACTTCGTACAGTACGGGTGACATTACCAAATTAACCCTTGGCAGAGAACGTACTGTAAAATACAAGATCCACTGCRGTTTTATTGCTGCATTCAGAACCTCTGGGATTCAAGTATGAGCAATGATCCCACTCAGAAACATCCACAACAGGGGCACTCCTCATTCACTCTTCCCCCAGAGGGACAAATCTCACACRGAGCAGGCAGACAGACCCAAACTGACAGTTCCGACCAGAAACACCCCTTTTATGGCATTTCCAATGCACACCTTCCGAGACACCAGCATAAATAAGTTTTATGTAAAATAAGTTATACGGAATTACAGTGTTTTGTGATTTAGCGTGTGGCTTGCTTAGGATGAGGAGCTGGATTTGCTGAAGGTTTGGGCTGCCAGCTGTGAACCCACAGCAAGTTCTGTCGCGGCTGGGATACAGTTAATTTCCTCAGTAACTCCTACAGCGCTGGGGCTTGGCTTTAGCAGGAGAAAAGCACTGTAAATTTCTGTAATTTACAGTAAATTTCAGATCTGCAGATTTCATTACCAGCACCAAATTACTCAGGCCCCGCACACGCACAGACCTGTTCCCAAGCTGAGGAAAGCACAGCACCCACAGGACACAGAGGATGCCCTTCTGCACCGAGGGACKGGAAGCCAAGAGGCTGAGCCACAACCTTCCGCACAGGAATATCTGCTCGGGAAAGCCCCAACGCTCGGGTGTGCGCATCCCTGCCCCTCGGTGAGCTCCCCGAGGGGGGTGATGGCAAGAAATGGAAGGAAGGAATTACAGGGCAGCAACCACAGCGGGGGAAAAAAAAAATATCCCAAACAAAACCCTTTTATGCATTAGTTGCTTTCAACACTAGATGACATCAACGGCAAACGGCAAACGGCAAACGGCTAACGGCAAACGGCAAACGGCTTACGCACGCACCGTAATTCCTTATGACAGGAATACACAGAATGAAAGAGCTCCGCAACCGCTGGAGCACCTCATTCCAGAACGGCGGAACAGCCAGGGCTGGAAAGCATCAACCCAATCCCTGCGGCAGAGCAGGCTCACACCGGAGCGCCTCCAGAAGGAGGGAGACACACCCAGCAGGGAAGCGGACTCGGGATCCCCCACAACTCTGCCAGCAGCATCCCCTCCCCGCGCCGCTGTCCTCCCGCACCGCGCCTCTTCCCAGGCCGAGCGCCGGGAAGCGCCGGGGAAACGCCCCGCCGGCCTCCCGGGCGGCCCGCAGCCGCTGCCCCGCGGGGACTCACC
>JACDOX010000558.1:23318-138838 GCA_014549065.1 Cardinalis cardinalis
GGCGCTGCTCCGTTCGCCCGGAGAAAGCGTCTCGTCAGTTCATACCGATATCTCCAATCCATACCAATACCTCCAATCCATAACAGTACCTCCTATCCATATAAATACCACCAAACTCGTCTTGGTGGTGCCCACTGTCACAAAGTTCACACCAGATCTTCCCCCTCAGTTTTTCCACTGAGGATGGCAGAGCACTGGTCACCCACCGACATTTCTTTTGTTAGGAAAATTAATYCACAGACACCAGAGGTTTACATYCAAAAGGAGACAGAGGAGTCCTTTTAGTTTATTCAAATAAAGGCAGAGGCCATGGGGCATTCCCCTGGGATCTCTCACATTTTTGGAGGACGCAGCCTCCTTTTTATCCCARTTTCCCAGCCACATTTCCCTTCTCTCTTTCCCCACTGGCTGAGGTACTTGAGAGGTACAGACTCCCCGAATGCCTGATACCAAAGATTTCCCTCTGATGTATAACCCTCCTTTTAATTTTTAATTCTTACGGAATTCAGCGATTTTTCTTCCCCGTTGTTTCTTTCATCTTTCAATGTCTAATTTCATTTACCAGCAAACCTAAAGTTAATTGTAAGAGCAAATATCTTTTTCCATTCATCAATCAGTGGAATCCTTCCCRTTGTGTCTTTTATCTCCCACTGCTGGTTTTATCCGCCAGCAGACCCACAGCTTGTTTGTAAAGACAAATCCACTGTTCCTCTCACTTTGAATCTCCTCCAGCAAGTCTTTGTTGGAGAAGCTGCTTCTGACCTGGGGTCTCRGTGGCTGCTGTGTAACAGGGCAATACTGAGACTTTGTGGGCGTTTATTCCTTTAATTATCTGTTATTTTTTGTTTAAAAGGAAATAAAAAAGAGTGGATGCTTCCAACAGGGTATTCTTCATGCCCAAATATAGCGTGGATTTTAAGGGGGGGGCATAATTGTGCAACCGAAGGAATAATGATGCTTAAGTGCAGCAAATTATTTAGAGGTGAAGGAGGAGACCTAAAGATAATAACTGTGACACAGAAAAGGCTGTCAAAATTCGTGGAGATCCATTAAACACAGGAAACAGTGATAGCTGTGCAAGAAATTACTGTGCAATGCAGCTTACCTGAGCTCAGTGYTTGAAATGCTCGTGCCTTAAGTGACCAAGAGCTTTGGAAGTTGCCTAGGAGACCCTCTGACATATTACATTGGAGCCATGATATTTTCTGGAAAAGCCTTTCCTTAGGATTTTTCCTCCTGAGAAGCTGAGAGGCCTCAGGAACAAAATGTAAGCAATGGTTATCTGCTGCTGTGGAATGCAACAGGTGCATCTGGGATTGGTCTCATGTGGWTGTTTCTGATTAATGGCCAATCACAGTCARCTGGCTTGGGCTCTGTCTGAGCCACAMGCCTTTGTTATTCATTCTTTCTTTTTTCTATTCTTAGCCAGCCTTCTGATGAAATCTTTTCTTCTATCCTTTTAGTAGAGTTTAAATATAATATCTATCATGAAATAATAAATCATACTTCTGAAACATGGAGTCAGATCCTCRTCTCTTCCCTCATCCTGGGACCCCTGTGAACACCGTCACATTACATATCTATAATGCAATCTTTTTCCATGCTTTTGTGGAAGGCTGCCTCTCTGAAGACATTCAAACCCCATCTGGATGTGTTCCTGTGTCACCTGCTCCAGGTGTCCCTGCACTGGATGGTCCAGTTGGATTTGGGAGCACAGCCCGAGCCCCCCGGCTGTGCCCTCCTGGCAGGAGCTGTGCAGAGCCACAGGGGCCCCTGAGCCTCCTTTGCTCCAGGCTGAGCCCCTGCCCAGCTCCCTCAGCCTCTCCTGGGGCTCCATTCCCTTCCCCAGCTCCGTTCCCTTCTCTGGACATCATTCCATGATGTTTGTATGAGGTTGGACGTCCTGTGAGGCAGCTTCACTTTACCTCACATCTCACTAATCCAGTCTTAGGGAAGTATTTTTTTTTTTTCCAAAGCTGTGGTGTTGGAAAGGAATAGTAACTTCATGATGATGATGGCATTTGGCAGAGATGCAGCCACTGGGCTGGAGTGCAGCGTGGTGGTTTCCTGGCAGCTCTGAGCACTGTGCTGGAATTAAAAAGCAGCACTTTTGGCATGGACACAGCAACAGGAGCCCRCTTCCAGTGTGGAAATTCACCATTGGGGGGAGATTTTGCCCCCTGCCAGTGCTGGTGGCAAAGGATGCCTCTCTAAGGCCATGTCTGCCTCTGTGAGTCCCCTCCCACCACGGCTTCTCCATCATCAGCTTTGGCGCCAGCAGGGGTCTGTGTACAAATCACCAACGGGACAGGACTGCTGAGGAACGCGCCTCGAGCTGTTTGTTTTCCAGCATCACTCTCATTCCATGGGTATGACAATGGGAAGATGCCAGCAGCTCACATCCCAGGCAGCAGACCAAGAATTTAATGTAATAACGTACTTTATAAGTGTCTTAACCAATCACACAAAGCAAAAGCACATTGACAGTAGTTCTATCCAACCACTATAAGCACACGTGCCTTTTCTTAAACCAATGCTTGCTTATTCTGAATACAATACCTACTTGTAAGCCTTAAAACACAACGCACAGAGCTCCATTATTAAGCTTCAAMCTTCCTAATATCTTGCTAGATAAACTTTTCTGTAGCTTAGAGAGTTATTCTAGACAAGCATTAATACACAGACCATGGTTCTATTTGTCCTTGCTTTTCTACTTTTTAAATATTTTTTCTGCTGACTATCTCATGGCTGCTGCTTAGCTCTAATCACAGTTCTACTGTCTCTGAGGCCTGCCTTCTGCAGCTTTCCCAAAACCCTCTGATTTTGTGGATTCCCACAATTCCCCCTCTTGGTTCACCTAAAAAGAAACCTTCATAACTGTGTCGTTTATTACTACCTTSCGTTTCGTAGCCTTACTATAATATTTCTGCTTATTACCTGCTTAAAGCATTTTCTTGCTTGCACTTAGCATTGCTATATCACAACACAGCAGTTTAATGCCGTGAAAGTCCAGTCAGTTGAAAGGGCATCAATTACACTTGACACAAATCCTGGGCAGGAGGATGCAGCAGCATTGCTCCAGTCTCCCAACTCCATCCAGAGACCTCCTGGGGCTGCGTTCACTGCCACCAGGCTGGGCCTTGGCTGTGGTTTGAATATTTGTGTTTTTTCCAAGTACCTGGTATCTTATATTTTTCCAATTAGCACCCACAACCTGGGCTGATAGCGGTGGTTTCAGTTTGCCACCAGTCCGAAGATGAGGAGAGAAAGTCATGTCTGGTCACGCCATGCCTCAGGCTGTCCCGAGGCAAGGACAATGACCACGAGCTCACAAGTCAAGGTTTTCCCCAAACAGTTTAGAAACAAAACACTGAAATCCAAAGGGATTTTTCATCTCTTGGCCTGGGAAGGCAGCAGGGTCAGAAATAGTGCCTGTGGTCAGACACCCAGGGGTAACACTGGAACCCTCTGCAGTGCTCTGGGGTGGCTGGTTAAATTGATTTCTGCGGTTGTGGGCCCACTTCTTAATTCCAGACTGGATCGTGCGGGAAGATTCCATCAAAAATCCCTTTCTAAACTGTGAAAGGAGTTTCCATGTCACCATGGGGAAATATTTCCACAGTTTTGTGGGTTMCTCCTGCAGTCTTGCGACGATGAGTCCAGAGAAGGGCACCGGAGGGGTGGAACACGTCCCATACAAGGAAAGGCTGAGAGAACTGGGATTGTCCAGCCTGGAAAGGAGAAGGCTCTGGGCAGACCTAACCCCCCCATACCTGAAGCAGCCAAAAAGAAAGATGGAGAGAATTTACAAGGACTCAGGGTGACAGGGCAAGGGGGAATGGCTTCACACTGGCACAGAGCAGGGTTAGATTGAGCATTGGGAAGAAAATTCTTCCCTCTGAGGGTGGTAAGGTCCTGTCACCTAAGGTGGTGACCTAAGGTGGTGGTGCTAGAGGGGATAAAAAATAACTTCAAAGTTAACAAGCTTCATGGATTTTAGGCCAAAAAGAAATGTCACAGACAGAAGACCTGAAGGAAACAATGGCAAGAAGTTGGAAGAGGAAGAAAATACTTCAGGCCCCTAAAACAATAATGGACCAGCTTGGGCATCCACAAATAATACAAGCAGAAGTTGCATTTTATCCATCTCCATGCAGGATGGTGAATTAGATGCATCTCTTTTTCAATTTTTTTCTTTGAAACAAGGCTTAGAATTTTAAGGGAGGCTTTTTCCCCAGAGCAGTTTTCTTCTGCCACCAAACACAATGTTTCCTTACACTTTACCCCTGAAGCATAAACCAAGAGTTAGCCTCACCTGGCCACCTCCTAAAAGCACTTACTATCTTGAAAGTCACAAGAAATAGAATATTAACACCCTATTCTTGCTGCTCCAGGCGTAAGATAAGGCTGTTTTTGTGGGTTTTTTTCAAACAATAGCCAGACCACAACACTTCAATTCATTTACAGTGCCAGATGAATCTATGTAAGGTGAGGAGGCAGCAGCTTGTTGCGTTTCTGYGTGGAAGAAGGCTTGGAAGTAGTTAAAAATTACACAAAAACTCGTTCTGAGAAACCAAGCTCACCAAATAACAGGCGAGGAAGAAGGCCTGTATGACACAGTAAATATTTTTTGAGCTGGCTTGGAGAGGCGGCCCCAATGTGCAACTCGGCGTGGCTCAGGCACCAGCTAACCCCTCTCCCTGTGCAGCTCCAGGCCCACTGTGCCTCTGGAAACCCCTTTTTTTTGGGGTGGTTAAACTAAATCCACCGTCACAGACCTGGAGCCCTCCTGTGTTTTTGGGGGCCTGTAAGTGGACAAAGCAAGGAGTGAGTCACAAGCTGCCTCAGCGGGCTCTTCACCGCGCAGGCTTTTCTTGCGTGCCTCACTCCTTTCTCGGTTTTCCCCCAGTTTTGTCCCAATTTGGAGAAGGCCGGGAGCCACCAGCACGAGCAGCCAGCCAGGGGGAGGTCGGCGGAGCAGCAGAGAAGCCTCTGCGAACAGGGCATGAAATAATGTGAGAACAATGAAGACTTCCCCCGGCTTTCCTCCCATCGAACCACCTGGAAGCGGCTGAGCCGCCGGCGGGGAGCCGCTGCGGGCGGGCTGGGAGGCCGTGACAATGCTTGTTTATCACTTCATTACCTCGATGAGCGGCAAAGCCTCGGCAGTCAGCCTTGCTGACGGCTCGTTTGTCTTCGGATGTAATTAATGCAGCGCGTCCATCACAACCCAAGAAAACGGGCCTTGTGAAGCTCCCGGCTCCCCACCAACAGCCTGTGCAGCCTCTCCCGCAGGGTCCTGCTGCACAGCGAGAGCAGAGGGCCGGGCAGAGGAGAACAGGCTCTCCCTCAGCTCTCTGGAGCAGCCCTTGCGCTGCAGGAGACACCGTGAGGTTCTGCTTGTGCGCCCGCAGAGAAAGCTCCGACTGTCAGATCCGCTTTATTGTTTCTCCAGGAGGCTCTGCGCCCGCTTGAATTTAAAATCTGCGCACAAGCACAGCTCTGTGATAAGAGCTGTGTGTTATGTACCTGCATTTCGTGTAGCCGAGCTTTGATTCTCTCCGTGGGTTTTCTTGGCAGTGATTTCCCGTTAGAAACAGAGGGAAGTAAAATGTGTTCTGAGACTCGAGCAACTGATTTTTCTCCCTCGGAATTCCCATTGAAATCCTTTTCCTTTCTAGTTTTTATACACATATTGTAGTTTTAACCCCATCTGGCACATGAGGAGAGAAACCCCATCACACATGAGGAGTTTTAACCCCCTATCACACATGAGGACAGAAAATCATGAGCCTCACACTCGCCGCCCCACCAGCTGGATGGGGGAGAGAATCAGAAGTGTGAGAGTGAGAAAACTTGTGGGATGAGGCAAAAAAAAMCCCCACAAACTCTGAGATTTGAATTGCTCTTCACTTAGTGCCACCTTCATGCCCAGTATAAATATGGTGTCAAATGAGGGTTTGGATCTTTAAAAACAGTATTTTTATCATTTAAAGCACTGCAAGTCAGTGGTAAAGCTGTCTCCAGTGGAACTGCAAGGAGGCAGGAAGAGTTTGGCGAGATTGATGTAAAACCCACAGTCATCACTTAGTACATCATAAATCAGGATAGGTGGGGTGAAATCTTTTTGTCCTCAACCCCAGCTTCACATCACCAATGTGACAGAAAAACCTGGGAGTCTGAACCCTCTAAGGACACATCCTGTACCCGGTAGCAGAGTGGCTGTCCCAGCTCTCTCCCCAAATGCCTCCTGCAGCCTGCAGTTCAAACTTTGGATATTTCTGAGGGGAAGAAAAAAAAAAACAAACCAAAACACAAAAAAAAACAAACAAAAACCCCAAACAAAACGAAACAACAAAAAACCCAAAACAAACAAAAAAAAACCCCACAAAAAAAACTCCAAATCATCAAAAAAAAAACCACAAAAAAAAAGGAAATGTGGCATGGTGTGCTTCCTTTGTCAGTCACAACACTTGGATTTGGAAGTTCTGCTGTTTGCCTGGGTAGAAACCTGATTCCTGTAAGCACAGTTAGCTGGACAGACAGTGGATGCAGGACAGGCTGCCCCACAGGAGCCCTGTAGCTCCTGGAGGAGAGAATTTCTGACCTGGCGTTGAACCACAGCCTCTTCCAGAGGGCATAAACATCCTRCCCCATGCAGATTAATTTTGTGGGGCTTTGTTGAAAAGATGTGTGCATGCTCCTGGTACTCCTTACAAATTGTTCTTACAATTAAAAATATTCCAGAAGAAATKACAGGGAACCATAGCTAAACTAATGAGTTAGACACCTTGTGCTCTCCAGAGTACATTGTATTGGTTAAAATCCACATTCCCTTTCTCTCCCGCTTCCCTAGGTTTCACACTCTGGATATTGCCACCATTGAGCACCACGCACAATTTCACACCCGTTTTTTAAAGTCAGCTCCTTTGTCAGAGATGACAAAGTGGTCCTGTTTAGAGACAAACTCCTGCCGTGGCACCAGAGGTGTCACAGAGCCCCTCAGAGCCGTGCCTGGGTCACCATCCTGTTCACATCAGTAGGGTGGTAACAAAAACTGCCTGTGGCTGCGGGGGACATAGGCGCTGCATTGGGAACAAGCCTTCAGTSCCACAAGGTGGTACAGAGCCCATGGAGGCCAGGATTGAAAGAAAACAGACATTCTGCAACCTTGAAAATTGGCCTGGCATTAAATTTCGTGAGCTGTGGGGGTCAAAGGGAATACCCAAGCCCAGTAAAATCAGTTCTGCTCATGCCATGCATTGCCCTGAGCTGCTCTGGTATCACAGCAGTGCCTTGGCAAGGCTTGTGCCACGGCTGGGACGCTGCCCTGCCGTGAATTTCGTTTTCCTGCTAATGATTCCATTGGGTAAGTTTCAAAGAGACCCGGCTCAGTCGAGTTTGGCCTTCAATTTCATCTAACTACTGWGAGTGTCTTTCTTTTCTGACCTCTCTCACTGTGCGCCCTGAAACAGCTTCAGTTTCCCAGCAGTTAAAGATTTGGGTAGCGGAAGTGTGGCTCATCCCAGAGAGTCTGAATGGTCAGGCTGGAAAATTCCCTCAACAAAGCCTGAGAGAGAGAGGGAGAGAAGCAGAGAGAGGGAGAGAGAGAAGCTCATAGGAGAGAGAAAATATTTGTGTAAATATTTCCTCTATAAATAGGATATACCCATTTCCTGTGTAACTAGGATACATCCAGATGCATGGCTCGAATTAAGCAGAGCCAGAGGAGTTCATGAAAGCTGCTGGAAACAAAAAGACTCCCTCCATGGGCACTGGTCAGGAGTCAYCCACCCGTGAAGCTGAAATCTGAGTCCAAATCACATCACTTTGTCAGCTTCTGAAGCTTTCTTTTGCTCTCATGCCAAAGCACCTCTTGGAATAAGCTTTGACCCACCTCAGAGGACAGGCAGTAAGTGCATTTTCCTGGCCACTGCCTGTGAAGGCTTGGCTCAGAGCCACACAGTCAGAAAGTCACTTTAAGTTTTAAAACCAGGTTTGAGAAGCCCTGCAGCCAGCCAGCTGCAGAAGGAAGGCAGGCAGTGAGGAGACAAACTGCAGAGGTAACAAAAAGAGGGGAAAAGAAGAGAAAGGGAGGGTTTTTTTTCACCTGGCAGAATAGCAAGCACACCTGGGGAAAAGGGTTTGCATCTGCCTGGCTTTTTCATGTAGCAGAAGAGGAAAATAAGAGCTCTCCCCTTCAGGGAGGGATGTGCTGGCACACTCCAGTGGAGAGGCCAGTTGTGGTTTGGAAGACAAGGAGCACAATTAATGAGGTTTTCAAGGCTGTCTGCACTCTTTGCTGGGCTATACACTCTGCTGCACTCCTCTGGCCATTAAAGATTGAGGAATGCTGTTTCTCCAGCTTGTCACGTGGACCTCCCGTTTCTTTTTCGGAGGTCCCAAAGCAAATTGTGGGCAGACGGTTTTGCCTCCGTGGCAGACTGCTGCCAGGGCCAGGGCCACCACTGATGTCGCTGATTGAACCCTGGCCAACAACTGCTCACTCACTGTCCCTGCAACAGGACTGGGGAGAGAATTAGAAGGGTAAAAGGGATAAAACCCTTGGGACGAGATAAATACAGTTTAAGTTTAAAAAAGTTAAAAAAAAAAAAGTTAAAAATTTTAAGATAAATACAGACTTTTTTTCTCCCCTGGAATTCCCATTAAAATCCATTTCCTTTCTAGTTTTATTCACATACTGTAGTTTTAACCCCTCTTGGCAACCAACCATCACACAGCCACGAACTCACTGCCCCACCACCTGGATGGGGGAGAGAATCAAAAGTGTGAAAGTGAGAAAACTTGTGGGATGAGACAAAAAACCCCCAAACCCTGAGATCTGAATAGCTCTCCACTTAGTGCTACCTTCATGCCCGGAATAAATATGGTGTCAAATGAGGGTTTGAATCTTTAAAAATTTAAAGACCTTTAAATTTTGAATCTTTAAAAATTTAAAATCTTTAAAAATTGAATCTTTAAAAACGCACAAGGAAAGCAAAACAAGGAATTCATCCACCATGGGCAGGCAGGGGCTCAGCCATGCCCAGGAAAGCCAGGCTCCATCAAGGTGGCTTGGGAAGACAAAGGCCATCCCTCCAAACACAGCCCCTTCCTCCTTCTCCCCCCAGCTCTGCCTGCTGACCCCGACACCATATGGTCTGGAATATCCCTCTGGTCAGCAGGGATCAGCTCTCCCAGCTGTGCCTGCTCCCAAATCCTTGTGCATCTCCCCGCTGGCAGGGCRGTGTGAGAAGCRGGAAAGGTTTTGATGCTGTGCAAGTTCTCTTCAGCAATAACAAATGGATCCCTGGGTGTGGAAACCTTCCCTGAGGACCTCCCTGATGGGGAGACCCCTAAAAAGGTCTGTGCCAGGACTGAGAGATGGATGGGACTTTTGGGGTTTTTGGTCTTCAGGTTTTTATTTTTTCTCTTATCAACAGTTCAGCACTCCAGACTTAGCGTACAAAGAGAAAGGCACAAAAAGTCAAAAGACACACAGGTTCAAGGTCTTTTAAAACTATTTTGTCCAATTAACTCTTAGAATGTATTTTATTTCTACCTTTCTGCCAGTAACTAATTATTTGTCTGTTCATACAACATTTGCATTGTGGCTCTCTCTAAGTAATAATTCTATTCTACTAACATTGCAGAAAAGGGAGTAGATGAAGAATCTCAGGGTCTCTAGCTGATCAGAGTGACCCCAAGATAAGTTAGAAAGTCTCTTTTCCCAGCCTGGCAGTCGAAGAAGGAGTCAGAGATATTAATTTCTTGGTCTCAAGGTTGTTTATTGTATCTTATGTATAAAATTCTCTCTCCTGCCCTGCCTAGGTCCATTCAGCAGGACAGACAGTGGCACACYGCCCGCCCTCAGGGCAGTGTTATCTTTTTATACTAAAAACTATGTGTTCTTTATTTACCATAACTTCCCAATACCTATCACCTATGTTAGACAATGAGTTTCTACTCTAAACCAATCTGAAAGTGCCAGCACCACAGCAGAAGATGGAGAACAAGAGGAAGAAGGAGAAAGGCTGGACATGTCCAGATTCCCCAGTCTTGCCTCCTGAACCCCCAATCTAAAAACCCCAAAAAATCTATTTTTCACCCYGTGATAAATTCGCTATCCTTCTACTTAAACTGTCATGGCTTGTAATGTTTCATACAAGGTTGGTAATTGTTTTTTCCAAGGGCAGAATCAAAGGCACAGGGGTCCTGGGCTCTGTGCCAAGGTCTCTGAGCCCCCTGGGCAGGGTCTCGAGTCCTCCAGGGCAGCCAGAGGAATTTCCTGGCTCCCCACAGAAGAACAAGAAGGACATCAGACAATACCCAAATTCCTCTATCTTGTCTTCTATCTACCTCCATATTAAAACCCCAAAGCTCCAAGTTTTTTCATGCCGTGATAACCTACACCACAGTCTACTTCACACACTCGTAGATTCCAATTCATCCCAAAGTCTTGGAAGCTTTCTCCATGGATGAAGGTTAAAAGCAGTGTTCACCTGGGGGTCAGGACTTCTCAGGACAGGCTGGGAGACACTCCCTGTGCCCTGGGTTCCAACACCTGGGCTATCCAGGCTCTTTCCAGCACAGAGCCAAAACCAGCCCTGCCCAGCTGCCTGGAAAAAAATTAACTCAATCCCAGCCCAAACCAGGTAATAAATGCTGGTGCACCTTGCAGGACACAAGGTCCCTAAAGCTCCTTGCTGCAAGGATTAGCTGCTGTCCTCTTAATGGGCTCAGGAGCTGCTAATCCCGGTTTTGCGCTGCCTTGCCCTCCTCACCCAGGGCGGGCACAGGCTCTGCGTGTGCTGCTGCCTGTGCGAGRAGCTTCTCCAGGGAGGGGACGCGGTGGGGTGAGCTCCTGCCACCCTTCCTGGCTGGAGAAGCGCTTGGATGGTGGCTGCCAGCGCCCAGCTGATGGCACCGTGTCCCTCCGGTCTGCCCGGCCCGAGGATGTGAAATACCGAGCTGTGCTTCGTGTCAGGTACATGCAGGCAATGTGGGCATTTGTGATTGTGAGATGTGCGGAGACCAGCAATAGGACAGTTATGAATTCTAATAATAACTGAGGAAACTAAAGCATGGAAGAAGGCCCTTTGAACCCATCTTTTGTTTGCAATTAACCTTAGTTAATTTAAGAGCATTGGAATTAAAGCATTAAAGATGTTGCTTTTTGCTTGTAGTTAATCCTTAAAGAGCTCTGCTATAGTAACCTTTTGAAGTATAATTTTAGAGCATTGCTTGTATCCTTGAAACTATAGCTTTGGAATATATATAAAGGAAATATRCTTATCTCATGCCTTAATAAAGCAGAGAAAAACAGCTTGAAAAAAGATGAACATCACCTCAAAGATTTATGGTTTCGATCAAGAGAAGCTGGACATCACTGTTATGAGATTTATAGTCCTTGCAGTTAAAAGGTGAACSCACATCTGGGGAGCTGGACCTCACCAGATGGGATTCTTCTTCCTTCTTTCAGAAACTGAACCACCACCACCTGGGGATGCTCCTTTTGGGATACATCCTGAGAAAAACTAAATCACAATATTGTCTAGAATTGTGACGTAAAAATTGGGAATAGAAACTGCTGAGAAAGCTGATRAGTACCCCTATAAATACCTGTAAGCCCCAACTATAGGTGTGCAGTTGGAGGGAAAACTTCCCCCGCTGTACCCAGCRCTGTATTGCTCATACTTTACCATATTAATTAATAAATTGATTGCTGCTGGAATATTGGCCTAGTCAAGCTTCTTATTCATAACAAGGAGAAGGCGATGCATCTTTTTCCTGGCTGGAAGAGCCGGCGTGCCTTTTGCTGGCCGAACGAGCCGCGGGGTTTAATTAATCCGCCGGGCATTTTATTTTTAAAAGCGTTTTCACCCCGGCCTGCCTGGGGGCATGGGTGGCTGCAGCGCTCTGCGCAGGAGAACTGATGAATCTTGAAACAGAGAGCTGCTAAAGAAAGTTACTGGCAACTGTTTGAGATTAATCAGGTGTGACATTATACAATTACCAGGTACTATTGAGAAAATCTCTGGAATGCCATGSCCACAGCCTTTAATTGAACCACTCGGGCCAAGGCTGGCTTGTGGCTTTCCAGTACTCTGAGCTCTTCTGAAGTCGCTGCAGTTTTGCTCAGGCCAATAGAAGCTGTTGGGCACACTTGGACAGCTTTGTCAAAGGTCTGAGGAGCAAAGACCRGCCAGAAAGATGGAGGGTGTGAATTTGCCAGCATTTCTGCTGGCTTTGGCATGGCCTGCACCATCCCAGGGCTTCTGCCACACCACCACAAGGCCTGAGTCTGGGTTTTGCCTCTGAACGAAGTGTAGACAAAGTGCTGCTTCTGTTTGTGGTTTTTGTTGTCTTGTGGAGAATGCAGTGCTAACAAGGGACGCTGCATCTTCCACTTCCACCTTAATGGTACCTGAAGAGTTAAGTTCAAACCCACCCTACATAAGAGTTTCTTCCTTAAGTAAATTTTGAGGCGAGATGGTTAAAAGTACTTGAAAGTGCCTTTCTGCCCTCCCCTTGGCCTTGCTGAGGGGGTCAGAGCCAAGAGCAGTTGAAAATCCCAAGACATTTTAGAGGGATTGGAGCTCCTCGTTTCCTCCACAGAGAGGAGCTGCAGCAGGGATGTGCAAGGAGGTAGCAACGCACCCACTTTAAATGTTGCCAGCAGAAAGCAAGCAGAGTAAAGCTTAAAACAGCTGCAGAACAGGTCATGGACTGATCTCATAAAAGGCAGGGCAGAGATTTCAATACTTTTCCCCATCAGGGCAAGCTGCTAGAGTTGGAGACAGCTTCCATTCTTTTTTCCCTTCTCTCAGGTGACGATTAATCTGTGGGACAGACAGGTTTTATATCTGGCTCGACAAATGACAGAGGGAAAGAGAGAGAGGTGGAAAGGCGAGGAACTTTGTCCCAGGTTCCAGGAGCAGAGCTGGGCTGCGCAGCCGTGGCTGTGAGACACCCCAGGTCTGAGATGGAGGAGAAGTGGCCTGGGGGGAAGGTCTGGGTGAAGGAGTCAGAGCCCAGGAAATTCCTCTGGCTGCCCTGCAGGACTCGAGACCCTGTCAGRGGGCTCAGAGACCTTGGCACAGAGCCCAAGACCCCTGTGCCTTTGATTTAGCCCTTGGAAAAAACAATTACCAACCTTTATATGAAGAATTACAAGCCATGACAGTTTAAGTAGAAGGATAGTGAATTTATCACGGGGTGAAAAATAGATTTTTTGGGGTTGTTGGAATGAGGGTTCAGGAGGCAAGATTGGGGAATCTGGGCATGTCCAGCCTTTCTCCTTCTTCTCCTTCTTGTTCTCCATCTTCTGCTGTGGTGCTGGCACTTTTAGATTGGTTTAGAGTAGAAACTCACTGTCTAACATAGGTGATAGGTATTGGGAAGTTATGGTAAATAATGTACATGTAGTTTTTAGTATAAAAAGATAACACTGCYTCTGAGGCGGGCAGTGTGCCTTGGACTGTCCTGCTGAATGGACCTTGGCAGGACAGGAGAGAGAATTTTATAGATAAGATACAATAAACAACCTTGAGACCAAGAAATGAAGAGCTCTGACTCCTCCTTCAACTGCCAGGCTGAGAAAAGAGACTTTCCAACACATCTCAGGGTCACTGTGAGCAGCTAGAGACCCCGAGAGAGGAGAGGTGTGGATCATACATGGTGTGCAAGGCTGGGGCCATGGACTTGGTCTTGGAGGATGATGCGGCAGCAGAAAAGAGAAGGAAGCACAACCAGGCGTGGGGGAGAGAAGGGGCTTAAGGCAGATGATGGAGAAGGAAACTTCAGCAAAAGGCCAGGCTGAGCTTTACATGTGGCATGAGGACCTCCTGCGTGTTTAAAGAAAAGAAAAAATTAGGACTGCAGTAACTGAGGTAAGGTAAAAAGCAAAATTCAGGGTGTGTGAGCCTGGGGGACAATAAGAGGATTACAGAAAGGTTGCAAGTTGCATTTCTGCACCTCTGCAAAGGCAGTGCTGTGTGTTCTTGTGTGCCCTCTTAGAAGAGGAGCCGTGGATGATGGACCTGACCCCTCAGCTTCCCAGATCTTGCAGTGCTAAAGATTGGCAGCAAGAAGAAAACTCCACACTATGGTTGGGCATGATAAGGTAACACAGATCTGGGGAGCAGGAAATGGCTGTTCTGACCCTGTCCTACTCCTTCTGCAAATGGAACGGGAAGAAGATGAGCTTCGTGCCAAAGGCTGATCCTCTGCCATCTCTTGGAGAGCAGAAGCCTCAATTTGGTCACACAGGAGCCAGGAGAGATCATCTCCTGACTCTGGACTAGCTGAGAAACAAACTTCTATTCTTCCTATTTCTGACAGCACTCCTGTATTGGAGTTAATTACCAATATAGCCAGAAGGACGTGCCTGGGCTAGTCCGGCCCTTGCTGCTTGACCAAAAGACAGCAACTGTGGTGTTTTCACCTCAGAGATACCTTTGGCTAAGCTGGATGCTGCAGCTGGGTGCTAGAGTCAAGTCCAGACATGCAGGAGCTCAGGTTTACCTTGGCAGAGAAGCTTTAAGGCAAGGATGAAGGAAAGGAGTCGGGTTCTGCTTGAGGGTTTTGATCCAGAGCTTTATTCCTGGCCCAGAGGMCTCTGAATGCAGTCAAAGCTCTAACAGAACCTCTTGAACCGCATGGTTTTTGTTCCTTTTAACCCCGGGGAGTGGGGGAGGAAAGGGGTAGGGATCCCGCAAATCAGGTGGGAGGGAGAAGTCTCAGGGGACAAATGACACCAGGGTGGCCCAATGTCCTCCAGGGGTGTAAGGCATCTTTTGAACTCTGCCAATCACTTGATGCCCTTCTGGAATGCCAGGACTGACAGACAGAGCTCAGCAGGGSTCAGGGTGAGGGAAAGGAGAGGTGATTGACACACCTGGGGAAAAGAACTGGGGTAACTGAGACAGGCTCTGCCATCACACCGCAGCGCTCCTGGGCTGCCTGTCACACAGCCCACCTCACTCAGAACAGGGCTGTCCCCAGCAGGAGCTGCACCAGGAAATGCCTTTGAAGACTGGAGACTGATTATTTGGATTATTTTTTCTGGTCAAAGATATCCTGTCATGGGCTCTCAGGGCACTGACAGCCCTTTGCTGGTTTGTTAGAGGCCTAGAACAGATGTAAGAAAAAGCAGTGGAGGAAAAAAAAAAGTCCCCATTTCCTTTCAGAGAGTTGTACTCTTGTCTCCAGTTGGAATAGTGGGAGCAGCATTGCTGTGGGGCTCCCAAGTCCAGGGGCTGCTGTGTGTCCATGCATGCTGTGGGAAGCAGTTGTAMAYTGCCAGGATCTTAAATTAGATTCACTAATGAGCTCTGAGCTGCCAGCGAGACCCAGCAGTCCCTGAACACTCAATTTGCAAGGATCTGCAGCAGAATGAGCAGGTCTGGTTTGGTTTCCTGATCATGCACAGGGTAAAGAGCAGGCCAGGACTGTCCCAGAATAATAAGAATGGGTCAAATGCAATTATTTATGGAGGATTTTACAGAGCTGAGCCTAGCACTGGGCGGCTGCAGATCCCTGAGGGGAGCTGTGGGCAGCCCAAAACCTTTGCAGGTGGCTTTTATCACTGTGCCCTCCTGGCTGTGCAGGGACGAGGGCTCCACAGAGAAAGTTTGCTCTTCAGCACTGGTCTGAGCACAGCACCCTGCAGGGAGATCCCGCTTGCTGGCAGCCCCCAATGAAAATTGCTTCCTGGCTTCTTTGTGACGCTGCTCAGATAAACACTCAGTGAGTTTCAGGGAATATGCATTTGCTGTCATGCTGTTTCCATGCCAGAGTTTCTCAGCAGCCTGTTTAAAATGGGGTTATGGTGAAGCATTATCATACTCATTGGTTTTATTTGCTGTTTAGTCGTTGTGTGTTTCACAGCCACTTCACAACGGGTGGCAGTGTAGATTGTATTTCCCATTTCTCGTGGTGTTAAATTCCTCTCTGTAATGAAAAATTACTTAGTGATATAATACTATTATCATTACTTAGTGATATAATATTGTTATCATTATTTTATGGCAGCTGGGGAGCACCAAAGCCCACTGAAACTTTAGAATATAAAGACTCCTGGAGAAAGAGTCAGGTTTGGTGTTTTGTTACTATGACATAGATCCATAGCAAAGTAGGTGCCATGGATACCAGAGGGCCTATGAACATGTAAACCAGAAGGACAACTTTTTAGCATTTCAAGGGAAATTTAAAAGATATCAGCAATTA
Source organism: Cardinalis cardinalis (assembly GCA_014549065.1). NCBI lineage: Eukaryota > Metazoa > Chordata > Aves > Passeriformes > Cardinalidae > Cardinalis > Cardinalis cardinalis. The sequence continues at coordinate 39,549 of JACDOX010000558.1, forward strand.
AATAAACAGTCCTTCATATTTACAAGTGAGGGAATGTATTGTGTGATAGCCAAACTGTTGTGGCAACCCTTTATACAAAGTTAATTTGCTTTAATATTATCTTTTCCCTCCCCCCAGCATATTTTAACAGATCATTGGGAATTGTTTCTCAGAATTTGAGGGGTTGATGCTCCTGGGTGCCCCCATGAGCCCTGACCCCAAACCGGAGAGCTCAGGAGCCGCGTTTGCTCTCCTGCAAGAGGAATTTATTAACAGAGACTGGGACACACGGCCCCAACCACAGACAAACRCAAAAATATTCATAACAGTCAGCACAAAAGTGTTTATAATGAACAAACGAACAAATAAGCAAATATACCAATAGACCAAATATACCAATACCCCCAATAAGCAGATATACCAATAACCAAAATTTCATAGCAGTAAACACAAAAATATTTATAATGAACAAACAAATAACCAATAACCAAAACCCAATATATCAGTATATCAGTATATCAATATATCAATATATCAATATATCAATATATCAATATACCAATAACCAAAATTTCATAACAATAAGCACAAAAATATTTATCATGAACAAACAAACAAATAACCAGATAACCAATAACTAAAACCCAATATATCAATATACCAAATATACCAATATACCAAATATACCAATATATCAAATAAGCAAATATACCAATAACCAAAATTTTATAGYAATAAACACAAAAATATTTATAACAAGTAACACAAAAATATTTATAACAAKWAACACAAAAATATTTATAACAAGTAACACAAAACTATAACAAGTAACACAAAAATATTTGTAACAATAGACAAAAATATTTATAACAACAAACAAACAATTATACCAACAACCGAAAAAGCATAACAATAAACACAAAAATATTTATAACAGTAGACAAAAAAAATATTTATAGCAATAAACAAACGTAAACCCAGTCCTAACACTAAATAGCCAGTCCTAACACTCAATACCGATCCTAACGCTTAATACCGATCCTAACAGTAAATACCGATCCTAACACTAAATACCCAGTCCTAACACTCAATACCGATCCTAACACTAAGTACCACCCCAAACTCGTCGATAAGCCAGCCCAAGCTGAGGCGCATCCCCCATCCGAGGGAACCCTTCCTACAGTCCCAGCTCCGGCGCTCTCAGCGGATGGAGAGCGCCCGCCGCCCGCGCCGGCTCTGCCCGCGGAACCTGCGCAGCTCCTCCTTGAACGCCGGGTGCTCCATGGGCCGATAGCCCCGGGGCTCGCAGTGACCCTGCAACCCACGGCCCCGTCAGCGCCGAGATCCCCTCCCATGGCAGGGAAGATGCTCAGAGCCAGAGCCGCCCCTCCCCGCTGCCCTGTGCTCCCCCATCCATCCCCTCCCAGGTCCTGCCCTCCTGCCCCCGCGGGGACACCGCCAGGGAACTCACCGGGAACTGGGAGAAGAACTCGCGGTACCCCCCCTTCAGGACGTAGAGCTCGGGGTAGTGCAGCCGCGGGTACTCGTGGCAGGAGCGATCCCTCTCCCGCAGGAATTTGCACCTGTGGCCGGGCAAAGCCCACGGCATCAGCGCCGGCCGGGGCTGCGGGCGGCTGCCAGGCACGCACGCYGCCCCTGTGCGCCCCCCGTGCCCGCACTCACATTTTGGGCCCCCGCTCAACAGAGAACTCGCAGTGGAAGATGATGATCACCCTCRGGCCGCCCTCCTGGGGCACGATGGGGCGCTCCAGCAGGAATTCCTCCACGTCCCGCTGCAGCGGCAGGTTGACAGCGCCCTGGGGAGGGACACCAGGCGCCTTTTCCCCTTCTGCTTCCAATTTCACTTTCTCCAGGGACCAAAGAGCACTGCCCCCCAGCCTCCCCCACCATCATGCTCCTCTTTCCACTTGGGAATCAACCCTCTGGGGGGAGGCTTGGCGCTTTTCAGGGGCTGCTCCATCCCTCCGGGCAGCTCAGGACCCTTCACGGGGGGCTGTTCAACGCCTCCAGGGGCTCAGAGGGGCTGCTTCACTCCTCTCTGAGAGCTCAGCACCTTTGGGGGGCTGCTTCACTCCTCTCTGAGAGCCCAGCACCTTTGGGGGGCTGCTTCACTCCTCTCTGAGAGCTCAGCATTTTGGGGGGGCTGCTTCACTCCTCTGTGAGGGCTCAGCATCTTTGGAGGGGCTGCTTAATCTCTCGGAGGGTACCCAACAGATCCCGGGGCATCCTGAATCCCTGTTGTCTCCGCGCCTCCCGGGATGGGCTCAGCACCTCTGGGGCTGTTTGGAGGTCGGACACCCCCCTTTCCTCCCGGCCCCGGGACCACGGCGGGGGGGTTCTGACCTTGACGTGGCCGCCCTCGTACTCGTAGGGGTACCGGCAATCCACGACGACGCTGCTCCCGATGAAGCTGCTGTAGTTCCCCGACAGCACCGCCGCCAGCTGCGGGGGGACCGGGTCACCAAGGGGGGACACACGGGGCCGGGAACAGGCAGGCGGCCCCTCAGGGGGCTGCGGAAGGGTCGCTGTCCTCTTACCGTGCCAGGGGAGATGTACTTCAGGCCCGGGTCCTTGCCCTCCACCGTCGGCAGGAGGTGAGGCTGGAGGAGACACAGCCCGGGCTCAGCTCTGTCCCAGGGGGTGGCACTGTCCCCCCAGCCCAGGAGCCCCCCGTGGCCGGTTCTGCAGCCCCGGGCGGGGAAGGACAGACAAACGTGCCTGTGGCACGGAGCAGTGAGGGGGCTCTTCACCCCCTGCAAGGTCACAGCCCCAAGGCCCCGTGTCCCCAGGCAAGGGCCACCAGCTGGCTTTGGGCTCTCCTTGGCGGCACTGCGGGGCTCCGGTGATGGTCCCTGCTCCGAATAACGGGGACAGCGCCCCCGGAGCTGCCTCATCCTGGTGCCCTTACCTTGGAGAAGTCCCCAGTGAGCTCCTGGTCATCGTTGGCCAGCAGGTTCTCGATCTCCTGGAGCTGGGCAGACCCGCAGGGCTCCAGCCACGCTCCCTGCGGAGGCACCGGCCCGAGACAGCCCCGGGTGTCAGCAGGGCTCTGGCACAGTGTCCCGGCGCTGCCAGGGACAGGCTGGCTCTCCCCCCGCACCTTCCCCATCACCCACCGGCTCCAGCGGCGCCTCCTGCTGTGGGCTGCCGGCGCCCCTGCTCTGCCGCTGGGCATTGGCAGGGCTGTCCTTGTCCAAGGGGTGTCCCCGCTTCGGGAGGGGCCCGGCGACACTGCCGGGCACCGAGGGAGAGAGGGAGAGCCGCCGGCCCTGGCCGCGCTTGCCCGGACGCTGTGGGGAGAGCCCGCGCTGCTGCCTGGGGGTCTGGCAAGCCTCCAGCTCCAGGGCTGGGGCTGCTCACCGAGCTGCCCCCAGCCCAGGGACCCCCCCTTCGGAGCCCCCAAGAGGGGACTGTGGGGGCTCCATGCACTGCCAAAGGTGGCCACGTACCAGCTTTGCCTCCTCCCTCTTCATTACCGGCGTGGTCACCGGCTTCTCCATGCCCTGGGGCACGGCGGCATCGCTCTGCCACGGCGGCAGCTGGGGGAACTTGGGGGAAAAGCAGAGGAGACGGTGAAGGGGACTCCAGCTGCTCCCCAGCCTCAGGCAGGGACGGAGCCCCTACCCAAGGTCCTTCCACCTCGCAGTGCCTCGCAGCTTTGGAGTCAGGGTGTCCCCAGGGTGACCCCAGGGTGACCAGCCCGCCCATCTCCCACATGCCCACGCCTCCAGGGCAGGTTGGAGCAGCAGATGCCACTTTGCCCACGACCACCCATCCGTGGTTCCTCCTGGTCGCTCCAGCCCCTCTCACCTGCAGCTCTGGAGCGCCGCAGGGGCTCTTGGCAAGGAGGTCCCTCCTGGCAGCCCCGTGGCCGGCGGGCAGGCGGCTCCGCTGGCCCAGACTCTGCAGCTTCTTGGGCGTGAAACCCTCCTGCAGCGGGGGGGACACGGCGTCAGCACCCCAGTGTCCCCTCCCTGACCCGCACAGGAGTCACCTGGCGCCCCTCACCTCATCCTCGGGCTGGCGCGGCCGCACTCTGCCCCTGCGCGCCTGGAGCTGGATGTCCTTCAGCACCGGGCTGGCTTCCAGCTGCCGCTGCTGCGGGACAGCCAGGGGGTGAGCGGCGCTGCCGCACAGCCCTCGCTCCATCCTCCTCGTCCCGGCTCGGCCGGAGACCCGGCAGGATCCTGGAGCACTCACCGGCAAGGAGCTGATGCTCTGGCCAAGGAGCTTCCTGCTGCAAGAGCCGGGAAAGGAAAGCATCGAATGACTGCAGGTGTCCCCCACCGCTGTGTCCCACCCCTCTGCCATTGTCACCTCTGTCCCCTATGTCTCAGGGTGGGGTAAGACCTCCCCAGGGCTGTCACAGCTTCCCAAAGGGACCTGAGGCAACAGCACTTCCAGGCACGGAGCGAGCACCAATGGCCTGAGTGAGACCCCAGGAGGGGCACGGGGACAGCCCGGCTTTTGGGACAGGGACAGGGACAGGGACAGTCCGAGCTCGAGGACAGCCCGGCTTTTGGGACAGGGACAGGGACAGCCCAGACACGGGGACAGCCTGGCATTCATGTCGTGCCGCAGGAACAGAGCCACCCTGACGTACTCTTTGAGAGCTCTCCCAAACTCCGCGATGGTTTTCTGGAAGCTGTGGGGAGAGCAGAGATGGGATTTACGGGGGGTCCATCCGCGTCCCCCCCAAGCAGCCCCGGTTGTCACCCCCAGACACAGACTGGGGGTCACAGCCGGATGCGCAGCCCCCAGCCGGGCTGAGACCGGGCCCTGCTGCTCCGGAGAGGCGGGGCAGGGACAGCGGCTGTCTGTCCGTCTGTCCCCGGGGGGACACAGGGATGGGGCCACTCACTCTTCCTGCACGCTCTGCTGCGTCTGGGAGTCCGGCCCCGATCCTGCGAGGGAACAAGGCGCAGGGTGTGGGGATGGGAGCCTCGGGCAGGAAGGGCCGGGCCGGGAGCCGCGGGTGGCAGCGCCGTTGGGAGCAGCGGCGCCGAACGGAATGTCGCGTGTCGCCCTGAGCGGCGTCCCCAGCGCAGCGGTTCCCGCCTGAGCCCCGGGTACGGGCTTCTGCCCAGCGCTCCCCAGGAGCTGCCCCGCCTCCATCCCCTCGGCCAAGCCCTGCCGAGACACCCCCGACCCCTCTGCGACACCCTCGGCACGACTTCRGGGACGGCCGTGGGGCGGAGCGGCCGCATCCCTCACCTGCATCCCTGGGCTGCCAGCGCACCGAGGCTCGGGGACGGGGACGGTCCGCGGCCAGCGGCTCCGGGGCCAGCGGGCGCCACAGCCGCCCGTGTCCCCTCCTCGGGGTGTCCCGGTACCTGCGGGCGGTCGGGACGGGGAAGGCTCAGTGTCCCGGCGGCAGGAGGTGAACGAGAGCATCCCCAAAGCGCCCTCGGGCACGTTTGTGTCCCACGTCCCATCCGGGGAGTACCTGGACAAAGCCAGCCCGGCTCCCCCGGTCACTCCCTCACCTGTCCGGGCTCTCAGCCGTGAGCGGGGCCGTGCCTGGTGAGGGCAGCGGGGACACGGCCGCCAGCCCGGGMAGCCTGCGCAGGGACATGGCCCGGGCGAGCGAGGGTCGAGCTCCGGCAAGAGAGCGGCGACAGGGGACAAGGAGGTGACAAGGAGTGAGAGGTGAGGCGTGATAAGAGGCGATAAGAGGCGACAAAAGGTGACCAGTGGTGACCAGCGGTGACCAGAGCAGACCAAAGGTGCCCAGAGGTGACCAAAGGYAACCAGCGGTGGTCAGACGTGATCACAGGTAACCAGCGGTGACCAGAGGTGACCAAGGGTGACCAAAGGTGACCAGCGCTGACAGGTGACACCGCTCGGCTCCTGTTTACAGCAGTACCAGTAATAACAACMGCGGCACCCGCAGCCAATGGGAGGCCGCGGCGGGCGCGAGGCGGTGCCGCCGGCCAATGGGAGGTGCGCGGGGCGCTTGGGGGCGGAGCCACARCGGAGGGGGGCGGTTTCGGAGCGGAAAAGGGGGCGTGGTCACGCGGGGGAGGCGGGGCCAGTGGGGAAAGGGGCGTGGCCTTGGACGTTGAGGTTTTATTGGTGGAGTTTCTGTTTTTCAGGGCTCGTGTGAGTGGCCTGCTCCGTTTTCCTGCTGAAAACTCTTATTTTTGTATTAAACTTAACTCAAATCTGTTAATTGGCACTTGTGCTTAAGGGCACTTGATTTCCTTGCTCTTGCAAACATGCCCTTGACGTTGAGTCCCTGGTGTTTATTTCCTGTGTGGTTCCAGCCTGCCTCAGTTTCCTCATGGATGTGCCCAAACAGTTGGAATTTTAACAGAGGTAAAGACTGAAGAGGGAAAAGAACCAATCATAATCTAGAATTAATCCCAAGYGTTTGACTTGACCGTGCCTCCCTTTTCTCCCACCTGGAGATCWAGCCTGCCCAAGGAGTCCAAACCCAATCCATGGGTGTTTGGAAGGCACCCTGTTGCACTGCTGAGAGCCAGCAGCTCTGACAAAACCCTGCAGAAAGCACCACTTCCTCGTGCTCATGCCAAATTCCATGTATTTTTAAATATATACACATATTTATATGTAAATCAGGAATTCTGAGAAAGCTCTGCGTCACGCCAGTGACCTTTTGTGCTATTTTCAAGTATTGTCAACTGCTGCTTTCAAAACATCTTGAGAGCCTAATGGGGAATTTGACAAAAACTCAAGCTGCAGGTGATTTTTCTGCAAGGTCTTTTTTTGGTCCCCTTTTGTGCAGTCATTTCTTTCGTGAGCAGTAAATGGCATTTCTGCTTCCCGCTTTTAACTTCTCAGTTCTGAGGGCAAAATTAGGTGGCCTTCCTGGTACCCCAGAGTCCCCCCTTATTATTCCCTCCCCACCCTTTAATTTTGGGATGTGCCTGTTGTCCCAGGTGCACTGCAGCCCTCCTACAGAAGAGATGGGACACAGGTATTTCAGGACCTGTCAATTTATCTGGGCAGAAACAATTTCAGTGAATTGCATCTTGCTCTTCCAGCTGCCTCCCAGCATGGCAGCAGCCAAAAAGTTAGATTTGCTCTTGGTCAGCTACAGTGCAGCTTTGAAATGCAAAGGAAAAGGGGCAAAAAAAAAAAAATGCAGCAGGGTCACAATGAGCTTGTGAAGGCTTTCCTGGAGTCACCAACATGGAAAGAAGGATGGATTGGGCACCGGAAGGGGCTGTCCAGGGAGCTGGTGGAGTTGCAGGAGGTGTTTAAGAAAAGGCTGGATGTGTCACCAAGTGCCATGGTGTGGCTGWCAAACTGATGTTCAGTCATAGCTTGGACCTCATGACCTCAAAGGTCCTTCCCARCCTAGCTGATTCTGCAATTCTGTATTTTGCGGGGCTTTTTTGAAATGTTAGATTCAATCTTAATATGCCAGCACTTTAGAGGGTTTTTTTTWAAATTATTTCTAGGCTTTCTTCTGCCTGACATCAGCGGTGATGAATAAAAACCAGGAAGGGCACAGTGCATCCTTAAAAACTTTATTGGAGTGGCACGGTGCAGACTGCAAGTACAGTCACGAGTCTGAATATCCCCAACTTCAGTCCCTGCGCCGTCCCTGCCCGCGGAGCCCGGGCTCTGCTGCCAGTGGCCTCCCTTGGCCAGCCCAGGGCAGAGCTGTGCACGTGTCAGGATGGGCAGAAGGACGTTCTGCAGGGCAGGGAGGCGGAGGAAAGCCCACGGAGGCCCGTGAGAGGCGCCCGGCCGTGCCTGTCCTGGCAGGGAACAGCAGGAACGGGGCTCTGCTCCCTGCAGCAACACCTTCAGCCCCATCCCTGCCGTTCCCTGATGGAGTGCCAGGAACAGGAGGACTGGAAACAGTGCAAAATAAGATAAAAAGGAGCCCGACCCTGGACCTGAGCTTTGATCGCTGCTGGGGCTCGCGCCCCTCCTCTCCTTCCCCACCCTCTGTGTTACATTTGTGATTTGTCCAGTCCAGGAGACTCCTGAAATTATGAGATAACAGTACAGATACAATTGGAAATAATGGTAATAATAATAATTAAAAAAAAAAAAAAAGAAGTCCTGCCCTAGTGTGTTTTAACTACTGCTAAAGGCAGCATCCCAAACACCTGCTTGATGTCCAGACGTGCTGGAAGAAGCGGCTAATCCCCAATTTCTCACTCTTTAGCCACCCCATGGCTGGCCTGCAGCTTCCCACCAGGAACTGGCCTGAGCAGAAGGCAGCACAGCCCAGCAGAGGGTAACTAATGCTCACTATGTTCCAGAATTCTCAATGCATCCACTGCAACGTTAAAAAATGCTAAAAATGCTAGCACATATGAACTCCTCAGAGATTTACAGGCACTATGTGAAGATTATGTGCAAAAGTCTGCAGATATTTTTTCTCTTTTTTTTGGCCTAGCTCTTCATTGATGCAATATATTTCCTGCAAATAGAAAGCATTCTTTCCCCCTGAATGCTTAAGAAAATTGCAATTAAGTCAGACTATGTGAGTCCTAATAAACTGAATTGCTGGGGAAAGAAACAAACCTGAGTCTACTACTGGGGAAAAAAGAAAAGATGAGGAAAAGTCCAGCAAGTATCACTGTACAAAAACCACCCAGAATAACTATATGCTTTTGCCATCAGCTTTTGTTCCTCAGGAATAATCATCCACCTACAGAAAGAAGACATTTTACACGATGCAGCAGGATCCTGGTGGGGCGAGAAAACAAAACAAAAAAAATAAAGTCAGAGTGCTCATCTTCTGTTAATTGGAAATAAAACTCACAACGTAAATCTGGGAAGAATTATGGGAACTAAGCCTCCAGATGAGTCCAGAGCAGAGGTAATGACACAAGGTCAATATCCTAAAGATCAAAACCACCAGCTGAGATGTACTTGAGGCCTCATTACTCTGTGAAAATGTCTTAGGGAAGCAGCATGTTACACCTTGGAATTCCACCAGCCTAAGGGAGTTTAGCTGCATGAAGTCGTTCTGTACAAACTGAAGGGATAAAGGGTGTGAAAAAGCTTTCCTGCCTGGGAACCCTGAAGTGCAAAGTCATCCCAAGCATTTTGATTTAGCAGCAGTTTTCACCATGCCTTGGTTGGCTTCAAGGACTGCTAGCAAAACTCAGCTTTAGTTCACAAGCTTGAAATTGTCTTTATGGTAGCCCAGGGAGCAGGGAAGATGAAATCTCACCTGGCAAGGTTAACGTTTAGCTTGTTTTCTGCTTCTCAGATTTGCTGCTGGAGGACTGTCCCTTTGCCTAAAGAGAGGATGAGACAATGAGAAACTGAACCAAGCTAAAACCTGAAATCAGGCAGTGACAAGACACTCGTCAGAGTGACAGCTCAGACATAAATACAAACTGCTCCTGAAATACAGATAGTTTAGCAAGAGTATTGGTGACTCCTGCTGTGTACAAATATTTTCACCTCTTCACCATCAATTGCTTTCTTTCAGACAGAGTGGGTTGTGCCTGACCTAATCATTCCCTGTTCCTAAACACCCTTTTACCCACACCAGCTATCAGGCCACAGCTCAGAACATCCTCCTGAAGAGGAGATAAAGACACCCCTCAGTTTTACACTGAGAGCTGCAAGTCAGTTCTGGGGTCTCAAAAAAGGCACCTGTGGTGATTTAATAAAAACAACAACCAGAAATCCCATCACTGACATGTGAAATGTAAAACTCCCAGAGCAGATGTAATCATCTGATTCAGGCATCTACTGCACATACCCTCTGTGAGAACAACATGAAGGAACAAGCTTCACCCTGACCTGCATAAATTTTCTCTACTTCTGGATAAAAAAAGCCAAACAATCATTTTACCTTCCCCTTCTCCTCCCGTTTTCCCCCCCCACCTCTTTTTTTGGAATGTAGAAACAGCTGCCTGCCTTTCCCCACCATGTTCATTCATCCTTTTTTAATGAAAGTATGTAGATCTTCACTAATTAAAAAAAAATAATTTATGATAATAACTTGGGGACCTGGCTGTGGTTGTTGGAATACTTTTTAATCACTTTTGGGATGCTGTTACTCAAAACTGTTGAGAAATGAGAGAAGTGGTGGGGATCCTGCCCAAGGCAGCTACAGGCATGCACTCTTAGATCTACAAATCTGGGAAGGAGAAGCCTGTGGAGCACTGAGCAACCCCCTCAGAGGACAATACTCTGTCTGAAATATACATGCATTTTTGCCCCTGGTTTAGTTTATTGCCAATTAGTTTATTGCCAATTTCCCTTGAAGTAGAAAGGGGCCTTTCTCCTATGTGCATGTTTACAAAAATGGATCAAATTCAACATATTGCTGTAAAACTCTCCCCAAAATAACAACCCTGTAACATGAGTCCAAAATCCAGCTGCCCCTCTGCCCCTCTTGTATGACTGTCCATACTACAGTAAATGTGTTTGTACCGTTTTAGGGTCTCTGGGCTTTCCTTTATCCTTTGAGCCTGGTTTAGTGGTCGTAGATTCCTTTCCACTTTTGTCCTACACTCCAAAGAAAAAAAATAATTACAGTTACAAGGAGAATAGAGCCCCAGTGGCTCCTGCTTTGACATCTGCCAAAACACAGACTTTTGAATGGGTTTGGCAGCAGCACAGGCCGAGCTGACAGGAGGCTGCATCAGAAAAACCTGCTAGAGATGGGCAGATTTTGGATTTACCACCAGCAGTAATGCTGCAGCAGCAGATTTAGCCCTGGATTTCACAAGCAGATGAAGCAGCACTTGAAACACCAGTGGTCCTGCCTGAGGGTTCTGTGCTGAGGGAAGCCCCTGGGGGAAGCACTGCAGTGGCCAGCAGAGCTCTCTGGAAGCAGCTCTTTCCTCCCAGGAATTCAGCTGGATTTGAACCTCAGTTTCAAAGCTGCTGCTCCTTTTCTCAGCTGCAGGGGCCTCTCCAGTCCATTCCTTCTCCTTTCTTCTTGTCAACTCTACTGTTTTCCCTAACACATCTGAAAGTCTTTGCTGCTCCCTGCTTTTCTCTCTACAAAACCCTCTTGGGCTGTGTCTCAGCCCCAGCCAACAACCATTGCTACACAGTGCCTGCTACCATTGACCAAAGRTTTCTCTGCCTCTCTGCAGTTTATGAACACTCTTAAAAACTGTTACCACATTTCTCTGCTCAGCTTACTCCTCCAAGCCTGTCTGAAAGGCTCCAATTACCACAAACATTCCTTCTTCCAAATATTTAGTACACAAAAATACATTCAACAATATTTAGTGCAGCAAAGTACATCCACGTTCTACTGCAGAAATGAGACAATCCCTGCATCTGGACAGGCTTCCTGTAAACCTAAAATGAGCTACTGCAAGGGAAAGTGAGGAGTGAAAAACTGTTTATTTTGCAAGTTATTAGCAGAAAATGTCCTACCTTTGAGTGCTGGGGTGCAGCAGGAGCCTTTGCACAAGTATCAAAGTCACCTGATAAGGCATCAATAGCTGCACTGTCATCCGTACGTTTCTGCAATAATTTTAATTTTGAAGTCACAAAATATGCAACCCAGCTTCCCACAGTCAAATTAGTGCTTCAGGAACTTATGTCTGCTTTAATTAATTATCCCTTTTCTTAAAGAGAAACACACCTGAATGTTAGAGACATCTATTTGAGGTTCCCAAGAGGCATGATTTCCTGAACATTCATAATGCAGTTGTACATAAAAACTGCATTTATTGTGAAGAGTTACTCCTCAAAAAAGTTTTAGTGTCCACTACTCTTCCTGTTGCTGCCTTCACTTATGAGTATTTGCAGTTAATCACCCCTTAAGCCTACAGTGACACAACTTTGAAACAAAATCAGAGCCCACAGCATGAAAATACCACAGAATAAATATCATAAATATATAAATAAACAAAAACCCTCAATAAACACCATTATAAATGTTACCTTCTTTCCTTTGTGCTTCACGTCATCCTTTGCTGTTGGCTTTGCTGGTTTGCTCTTGGGAAGAAAAAAAAAGCAGATCCTCACTCATTTTGAACCAGACAGATTAGTTTTAATATACAAGTATTTACATATGGCACTACTGGGTGTTGTTCAGAGATTGCCAATGAACCTGCACCACTCTGAATGGATTTCTTTAGTAGCTCAAAGAGATTTATTTGTTCAGACTGCACAGTTAAAAAAGGAAAAAAAAMCCAACAAAGCAAGATCAAAACTTTTTTGTTTTGTTTTGTTTTTTTACTTATAAGCATATAAAGATAGAGCTACTCTCACTGAAGGATATTCCCATGTTTTTTACCATAATTCAGTACAGACACTCACTTATTCCACTTGTAATCCCAAAGGGGACAGACTGGCTCAGACAGACTCAGTTTCCACTGTTGGAAATGAAAACTAGGGAAGCTTTTCCTTACCTGCTCACCTGACTCCAGAAGTTTCCGATAGTCAGGTGGGATTGTTTCATCCCTCTCTCCAAGCTTGTCTCTGTGTTCAGATTTAGCCTTTTCCTGAAAGTATTTAATTTTAAAAGAACTTTATTACCCATGTTAGAAATATTAGCAATCAACAAGTCAGAGGGCATGTCAGACTCAGGACAGATATGCTTTTTCACTTTAAAATTTCAAAACTACTGAGAAAACCCCCATGTATTCATTTCACTATGAAAAGTGTTTCACACCTGAAAGTTTTTAGAATTACATTTATTTTTCAACTTATGTTGCTCTGATTTTTGGCAGCCTACCAGGAAGATGCCACACAGAACACCACAGAGAGGTTTTTAAGCAGACTGCTGAAGAACATTTTTGTCTTTCTTAATGCAGACATTTTAGTATCTCTTTTTTCTTTTTTCTCCAGCTAAGATTCCAGCCTAAACTTATGGAAAGGCAGTATATGGTGATTTTGATTTTCCCCAGTAATGTACTTTACCTTAGCTATTTCAAATTACAATTTATTACTACTACTATGCAGAAGTTTATTTTCTTGTTAGCAGGGCCTTTACAGGATTTTATGAAAGACTAAATAGAGACAAAACCAGCAGAAACAAGGAAGTTTAAAATGTGCCTGATTAAGTGAACTTGTGGTTATAAAAGTCAAAGCTTGACAAAAAGAGGGCCAGAAAATCAATTTTAGAAACTGAGGCCCAAGAAGACACCTGAAAAAATGATAATAATGGCAATGAAAGGCACTGAACTAAAATTATTTCAAATCTCCCGTAACATTTCAACACTTGCCCTCAAGTGGCTGAAGTATATTAACCAAATCATCATTTTTCACAGAACACACAGGTAATCCAGAAGACTGAAAAGTGGTYGATATACCTATATGTAAGAGCATGGATTTTTTTCTCCAATTACCTTACTCTTACTCTTAAAATTCCAATGCCATATATTCCTGTGAGCATATGGGATCCATTGCAGATTCTGGGGGATTTGGAGGGGTTTTTTTTGTTGGTTTGGTTTATTCCCTCCCACCCTTCTTCCCAAATTGCTCAAGTTTTAGAACGTCTTTTGTTACCTTCACTTTATCCACAACTGGTTTGTTCTCATCAGGGTCAGGTTCCCTCTGTCCCAGGGAATCAGATAGGAGATCCAAGGCTTCATCCATCTCTTTTCCTCCCTAACAAAGCAGAAACACATTTGTGAAAGCACATCTGCTGCAAAAATGATGTAATTCATCACTCTACTGTAAGTACCGGCTAATGAACTGTAGAACTTGAGTGAACAAAGAGCACTTCTGTTGTACTTGCAGTGTAGCTGGGGAAAAATACAGAATATTTCTGACCTGCAGAAAACATAATTTCAAGAAGGGCTTATGGAATTATCTTGAACGGTTTTCTTTTTTTTTAATAAATAAGCCTAGCTGCTGTAATGAGAACAGATCTATGAAATAATTGGCAATTGTGTGGCAATTATTGTTTGGCAGTTACCATGGATTCTGCAATTTTATACAGAAGCTGGATAGGAAAAAAGCCCTTGAAGCCAACACAGGCAGGAGGAGCTTTATATTCCCCTCCCAAGCCAGGCTGGGAGCACCAGGGGAAGATCCCTCAGCATGGATCAAAATGTGTGAGCAACATTACAATAAACACCAGGAAGGAAAGTTCCCCTGGTATTCAAAGGGGGGTCATGGTACTGCCCATGGAACTCTGTTGAAAATGGAGTGTCCACTATTTCTTTTTTTCTCCTTTTTTTTTTTTTTTTTTTTTTCCCCAGGGGAACATTTTCCTTCTCTGCAATAGCCATTTTTAGCAATAAATTATTAAATTCTGCAACAGTCCACACTGGTCACACTGTCCAGATCACAATGCTCACTACTCAGCCCCTTGTTTTGGGGTGAGAACCTACAGGAGAGGTTCCTTACAGTGCCAGAAGGTGCAGGGGCTGCTGAGTGCACTGAGGAAACCGTGGCAGCAGAGATCACATCCGAGGAACTCGCGGGCTTGGCACCACCCTTGGATTTCTGGAAGAACAAGGCACACAGGGGAACCAGAGGAAAACGCTCATTAGACCCAAAAACACATCCAAAGCACAGCACCCACACAGCTGATTTCTAGGATTTAATTTTCTTGGGGAGCTTTGATTATTTCAGATTGAAACACACCCCCCACACTGTGCAACTGTTCTTCATCTCAGTTTGTTCTTCCACCTCAACCACTGGGTTAAACCTCACCACAGCTGAAATTTAAACAGGTTTAACTCCAAAAGAACTAAGATTTCACCAAGCCATCTAATATTCCCAAAAAACCCACTTTTAAAATCCTCAGCTGGAAAGCAGTACTCATGCAAGCAACTGGTAAAAAGACAGGTCGCATAACTAGTTTTTTGTTTGTTTTTTGAAGTCCTGATCTTCTATTAACTTACTACAAGAAGTATTTTAAATTTTTAGTTATTGGATTTAATTTAAGGAACTTTGTGTGAAGAAAACGTCATGATTATTCAAACAACTTGAAAATAAAACCAGATTTCAGAAATCTAACATACTCACCTTTACTACAGTTGATGTAGGTAATGGTGCAGGTGGTGATGGAGAACAGGAGAATCCTTCTGTCAAACCCTCTAAAAGGTCATTTTCACTCATAGGCTGCCATTGGAAAGAAAAAGAAGATTATAAATCTCTTTATCTTGTAAAAAGTAAGCAGGTAATGTATGCCATTTTTAAACTGAACACTGCTGACATCTGGTAAGTCAGTCTTGAATGAAACAGTTATTTGAAATAATAACTTTTTTTACCTGTGACTTCTCTTCTGGTTTTGGTAGGAGTGGTTTTCCATCTTTATCCTATAAAGAAAAAAACCCCTTGCATTAACCCTTAAACAGCCAGGCGATTCAAGCACTCTGGGAGCATTCTCTGACCAACAGAAAGTGTTACAGGGGACAGGGACATAACCAGCAGCTTCTCTAGCATCTACTGCTGSTACTCAAAATGCCACTTAAAACATCCAGGTCCTTGGGGTTTTCTTAACAGCTCTAACCAATCACAATTTAATTACTTCTAAAATAACAGAAGCTACTGAARGACTCCAGTGGTCTAATCTCAGAATTATTAATCTGCAGCTACCTGCATCTAAACTACCTCTATGCCCATGCAGGCATCCAATGATAGATGACAGATATTTGTGGGAACTACAAACCAGAATTTCTAGATACTGTAAAAAYGGCTGAACCAAAACATCAGCAGTTCAAAATGAAATGGGAGTCTCAGTTTCACCCACATGTTCTGATGAATGAAAGTAAGAATAAGCATATTAAATAAATTACTTTGGCTTCTGTTAATCTGTACTCTGGAGGAATTGTTTCTTCTTCTTCACCCAGTTTTTTGTGTTGCTCCTTTTTGGTTTTCTCCTGTGAAGGAAAAATAGGAATCACAGTAAGGAAAACAACTACCCACAGAAATTCACATGAGCAATCTTCCAGACTTCAGTTCTCTGATTCTRATTTGTCTTTCTCATTCAATCCAACCACCAGATACATATCTCACAAAAGTTAAAAGGATGCATTTTCTCATTCCCCTGCTTGTTTCTTCCTCTGTGTGTTAGAAGTAGCTCTATCTATTTCAGTGAAGCTGTCAGAGGTAAGTGAATAGGCAAGGGTCAACCAAAATCAAAAATACCTCTGAGTCTTAATTCTTGACATTTTTGCAAATTCACTCAACAGCTGTCTGGGCTGCCTGCTAAGGAAGGCTAAAGAGAGAAATCAGTGGCCCACTTCAAAAATTATTATCCCCGTACAAGTTATGCTGGGAAAATGCCAACTAAGAGAAAGGACTAAAACCAACTTTGGGAACTTCTGCTTGACAGAATTCCAGCCTCTAGAAGGGCTGTTTCTGACTCCAGCCAATTCCATCTGGTTTAGGGTGGCACATGGGGGCATTCAGTCTGTGCCTATGAACAGCATTCCCTTGGACAGGATTTCAGTGAATTACTAATGGCTCCCCATTTAAATATACACACCTCAAAAGTTTTGAATTTAAACCCCTCATCATAAAGTTGTTTCCTTCAGAAAAAGGACCATATTATGTGGCACTCCATTAAGATGTGGTACCCATGTAGATGTGCATCTTAATTCTGCTTCAGTTCAGCAGGACACAACAAAACACAGTTTTCAGAAAGTGAGAGAACTACTGCACTGAAATAGTCAGAATTATTAGGAAAGCGTACTCATTGTGCTGAAATCCTTCAAGTACTTCCTAAGCAGAACAGAACTGCTTTCAACAGTACATTTTGTTTGTAAAAAAAGCAAAAATGTAATTTCTACTTTGTTTGTGACCTGAGGAAATGGAGTTGTGCCGAAGGTAATTACATCAACAGTCTATTTGTTGAGGTCTGATTTTTTTCTCTACCTTAACTTTGTCCACAGCAGGCTTTTTCTCATCTGGATCAGGCTCCCTCTTTCCTAGGCTACTGGACAAGGCTTCCAGTGCTTCATCTGACACAGGACCAACCTGCATGGGTGTTGATACAGGAAAAAACAATTTTTAGTTTGAAGAAACCTGGTTTTGAGCTCTCCTGCAGTCCCTATTAGGTTCACAAACAGCATCCCCTTTAGGGCAGTAAGAGCACAGGACACCACAGAACTATCAGTTTGGCTTCCTCTCTGGGGAAGGTCACTGATCATTCAGTTTGTGCTTGACTTGGTTTTTTTTTTTTGAGGAGGTTATTGGGGTTTTTTTGTGGGGTTTTTTTTTGTTTTGTTTTGTTTTGGTTTTATTTTGTGAACCACTCAGCCTTTGTGGCTTACCACGATGAAGGAAGAACATGCAATAATGAAATGAGCATCCTGACACAATGCTCTACCAGTCCCTAAATAAAACACTGAATTTTGCTTCAGCTCCAGCTGAAGGGACTCCACTACTTACTGAAGACACAGGAGCTGCAGACTGCACAGTGCAAGCTGTGGCTCGGGGGACCACCTTATCCTCAGCAGCTTTTGCAGACACAGAACCTGATTGCTTCTGAAACAGAACAAATTACACTGTATTTTAGTGAATATGCTTAGAAAACATAAAATGTGCCTGTAAAATGGCTTATTTTTTTCTAAGTACWGAAAGAAAAGTCTAAATTTAAAGGCTGAAGATGCTCAATGAAGAGCTGAGTGCAAATATTTGTGTTCCACTAAAGGCAATGGGAAGTGTAAAACAGGAAGAGAAGAAAATGGGTTTTTTTGAAAGAACAGTAGCACTTCCCAGTATTAACAAAACTGTCAGTGTCAGCTTCTCCAGTGAACCAGAAAGACTTACTTTGGATATGTTGCTGGGCTTTGGTGCTTTGGGTTGTACTGCAGGCTGTGCAGGGCAGGCAAAGTCCTTTGAAAATTCATCAACAAGATCAGATTCACTCATAGGCTGCAAAAAAACCCCAAAAAACAAACAAAAAAATGTGACACAGGTGACTCACTGCCTCTTTTTAATTTACTTTTTCAAGAACTGTATTACAGCTACTCATAAAGCAGGAAAACATCTGTAGTTTACACTGAAATAACCTTTCACAATTATGTGCAACAAAACAGAATTAATTTTGCAGTGCATAAAATTAAGAAAAACACACTTCAGAATAAGTTTCTTTGTTATCATAAGTCAATATAATGTAGAGAATTGTACATATAATATAAAACATGATACAGAGAACCAGACATATAATGTTCAAGACAGGGCTACTGAAAAGGAAAATACAACTCCTTAATTAGGAAGAAAATGCTAATATTTAATAGCAGAACTAGAGCTCCCTGAAAGTTCCCTTGGCTGGACCACTGACTGCTGAAACTCAGTTGTTTCATTGTGTGCATTTTGGTGAATAAAAACTCAGTTTTAGTTTCCTGCTGTTTGTGATATATTGTAATCTACTGATGCTATGTGAACTAGGCCTCTGCAATCCATATATCCTTACATCCATTCATCTGAAGTTCCTGGGATCCTCCAAATTGCTGTTCAAAGCTAAATGTTTAAATCTTTGCTGGCAGTGACGGCCAYTCACCTGCTGCATGGAATTTAACAGCTTAGGGACAGACTCATAATGCGTAAAATGACATTTCTGAGAGAGAAATCCCTCCCTCATTCCCTTTCCCTAATTCTGTATCAAGTGTCTCACACTTGATAAAGACACAAGGCCCCACTTGATAAAGATAAGGCCCCACATAAACACATAAGGCCCCGCTTTTCATAATGCCTGAAATCCTTCTTCAGACACTAAATAAGAAAAGGCATTTAGGTAGTTAATTTTATTCTGTAAGAGTAATGCCACTGCTTAAGGCCACACAGAGTGGAGGTCCAAAGAAAGACAAACATCAGCTGAACTCCTGATGGAAAGATTTCGCCTTCACCAGAAATCATGGAAGAACAGCAAGTGGCTGATGGTTCCCAGCTATTAGCACAGCTTTTAACATAGCTATTAACATAGCTTTTCCAATTTTGCTGATTTTGGTATTAGTGGTGATCCCTGGCAGCAGGGCCTAGTTCCCCCCACAGCAGAGCTGCTCCCTTGTCCTCCTCATGACAGGCCTGGCAGGAGTTCCCTTCTGTCCAGCTCTCACACATCCACCACTCATGACAATCAACATGTCTGAGACCTGAAATAACAATTTTCAGAGACCTAAAGTCTTTTTTTTTCCAGCACTTTGCCCACACTTTAACCCCAAACTTCATATTTCTGTCCAGAAGGGACTCGAACTGGTCCTGACCTTCACCCTCCTTTCAGGAGAGCAGAGATTTCCTTTGCTTTTCCAAATTTTGACAGCACTCCTGAGCTCACAAAGTGGAGCCCTCAGTTTCTTCAGTGCACAGTTCCTTTGCTTTCTTTCTGTGCCTTTAAGATTAGTATTTACAACTGTCTCTCAGTATTTGAATCCTCTCTTGCACTTTCTAGGCCATGATGGATACTCTTTTCCTAATCACAAAGAACAACCTGGACTTTGCAAATGTCCACAGCAGCTTTTTTCCCTTCTTTCCAGTCAAATTCCTTTGTATTTGATCACTAGCAAGAGGAAACTGCCAAGAAAACAAAAGATTTCCCTGCTTCACCTCTCTCTATCCTTAACAGCTCCAACAGAAGYCTACAGAATACTTTATACTAACTCCTCACACAGCCTTTTTTTGAGTCAGCAATAATTTTTTGTAAATCTCTCCTGTCCTGAACTCTCTAAACCTTTTCCTTACATGAGCTCTTCATTAACAGACAAGTGAATTTCAAAAAAACCAACTTCCACCTGACGCTTCTGACGAGCAGGTTTTGTGCAAGGAAGTAAAACACACAAGCAGACCAAGAGACTTACATCATGGTACAGAGAGAAGTGATGACAGAGAGGGAGAAAACAGGATATCTAGCCACACTCCTACAATATTGTCAGTTTTCTAACCTTTGGTTTTTCTTCAGGCTTCAGCAATATTGGTTTTCCATCTTTATCCTAGAAGGAAATTAAGTATTATTGACATTCTTCTCTTGTTACAAGAAGTGCCATACTCTGTAATCACCAGCAAAATAAGGTAAAGTAAATCACATACTCAAGAATTAATCAGTGAGAGGAATTCCCCTAAATGGGGAATTTTTACATGGCCAGATATGTAGATCAAAAAAAAGCAAATGGGATGTCAGCACATTACAAGAGACCAAAAAGTGTTCTGCTGTTGTTTTGG
This sequence comes from Cardinalis cardinalis, assembly GCA_014549065.1. Taxonomy (NCBI): domain Eukaryota; kingdom Metazoa; phylum Chordata; class Aves; order Passeriformes; family Cardinalidae; genus Cardinalis; species Cardinalis cardinalis. Next base: position 59,580 of record JACDOX010000558.1, read on the forward strand.
TTAACTTTCACTCAATCTCCATCACTTTGGGTGACAATCAAAAAAAAAAAAAAAAAAAAGCAAAAAAGCAAAAAAAAAAGAGCAATTTTCCCATCAGTTCCCAATAATTTCCCACTATTTTACATCAGTGCTTCAAGGTTACATTGCAAAGTGATACCAAAGAGCACTCCTGCAAAAGGATGGATTTTACAAGGCTGAGATTTAATGTCAGAAACACAAAACATCACTCTTGGAGAAGGAATGGGTGACTTTGCCATTTGAGATTACTCACTCATCTYATGGATGAGATCTTTGCCCAGAGTGCCTGAAAAAACAGCGGTGCCCACAAAGGAAGAGGAGGAAATAAGAGGTACAGGAATCGCCAAGGAGAAAGCCATTGATTAAATACTAGTTTCGTTTGTTTTCCCCATGTTCTTTCTCTCTCTGTAATGAAAGAAAGGGTCAGGCACAGTGCCCCACCTGCAAAGCAATGGAGATATCAAAAACTTACCAACTCTGGTGTTAACCTGTACTCTGGAGGTATTGTATCATCACGTTCTCCAGCCTTTTGTTCCTTTTTCTCTTTGGCTTTTGCCTTGAAAAGAAACAACATTAAAAAACCAAAACCACTTAAAGAAATTAGAATAAAAGCTCCCTTTACACAACTCCACTATCAGGATTCTTCTGCCTATTGTGTACAAAAGGACTGGCATCAGATGAAATTATTCTGTGTAGCAAGATACTAAAATCCCTCAATTTATTCCTGTCAAATGTCTGTAGTAATATCATAATGGTTTAAGATTCAATGCCATATATGAATACAGCTAAATTATTTTAAATCCTAAAAAAATMTGGACAGTATTCAGAGCTCTTTGTGGCAGGCACTTTTAGAATTTTTGTGTGTACAAAACTGTCAGGTTTTCTTGCACTTCAGCACTCTGATTACAGAACCCATAATTCTGTGTCTTTTTCCATCAACGGCACCAAAACAAAGTTTTTAATTTTCTGGGCCTCATTAATGAAGAAATGCATCTGCTAAATTATCTGAAAGCCCAGATTGACTAAATCTGCAATACAAGAAGCTCTTTTTTAGTCAGAATTCAGCTCAGCAACAGCAGATTTTTTACTATTTCCCCATTGTTTGCTTGGTCTGAGCTATAAGTGAAGACAGGGAAAAAACTGCTCTAACTGTCGTTATAGATAGAGTTTGCAAAATTAAACCAAARAGTTAAAGTTTAACATGCAAACACAGGTAACTGTTTAAATTCTATCTGTTGGGGAAAAGCAAAACTCTCAACAGACAGTGAAGGCAAGACTCAAATTAGAAAGATAATAGAGTTTGATGAAAAAGGAGCACACACACTGGAAGTCAAAAACCAAACAGCAAATATGTGCAAAATGAAAGCTTTCTATAAATTGTAGAGTGCTGGGGGAAAAAAACTAAAAAAGAGCTGTATCTACCCGTGAATGTATATATGTATGTTTTCTTGTATAAGCAAACAAATTACATGCTCATAATTTTCCAGACCACCTTACTATGTTCTACTCTACCTGTATCCACTTGGGATTCTGAATGTTTTTCATTTTCTTAATCACTGAAGGCTCACACATTCCTTAGGCCTTTGATATCAAAATCACTTTTTGTGGAGACCCTGGGGACAACTTTCTTGTTATTTTACACATTTTTCCAGTGTCTAACAAAGAAACTCAGGATTCTACAGCCAGAGCCTGGAAGCCAGGTAAAAAAGGAGTGAGGTGTTACCTCTGACACCTCTACAATAGGGGTAGGATCTTCTTCAGGTTCAGGTTCAGGTCCTCCAAGAGTATCAAGAAGAGCATCCATTGCATCATTGTTCATTTCCTGTATTTTGAGAAAATGTTTAAACCACTTTGTAATTTCTTTAAACTGGCACAGGTTTTTACCTCAAGTATTTTTATGTTGTATATGAAGAAAACAGCCAGAACTAGATTGGTCATTTTAGTTTGACTTTACCCAATTCACTTAACACCAAATTACGTGACAGAATTAGCACAATTTTAGTCAAACATTAGGATTTTCTTAAGTAAAGAATAAAAAAAAAAAAAAGGAAGTAAAAAACCTCCCAAAACCCACAGTGTTACAATGTCATYTAACACAATTCTCATATGCTTTGACTTGGCAAACTGAAAAAGTGTAAGGTCACACTTACTCTGTTCAGAGGGAAAAAACAGAAAGTTCATAAACCATGACAAAGTTACATCATATCCAAGTTTTAAACACAGATCACAGAGCTAAGGTAATTTTCCTACRAATATTTCTACTCTACTTCCTCTAGTGAGAAGAACCATAGTTATTCCTCAGAATCCAGAAGGAAAATCATCTGATACACTAAAGTAAGACCTTTAAGGCACAATAGAATCTGGGCAATGGCCAGATCCTTGCTATTCCTATATTTTCTATAATAAAGAGGATTTACAATTGAAAATGAGAACGATGAGCGTCTTTATGAGAACAAAAACACATGACAATAGCATATGCCTGTAAATTTTAATTATAAGGTAACCAGTGAAAGAAGGATTATGTGTACCTCTTTTGATTTTGTTTTCTTCTCCTTAGGAGGAACTGAGGTCTTAACTGAACTTGCTGCTTGTGCTTGCACAATTTCTCCWTCTTTACTTGGTTTCTGCGAGCGAGATGAAATTACAGACAAATTTGCAAATACAGAAAAGAAGCAGGAAATTTTACCTATTTTAAAATGAAATATTATGATAACAGTGCCAACTTTTCCARACAATAAATGCATGCAGTGGCAAGGAAAGTGTCAATACCTCAGTCAGACTTGTCGTCTTCTCCTGAGCAGAATCAGCACTGCAGGTGAAGTCAGATGACAGGGCCTCTGCAAGCTCATCATCCGTCATTGGCTTCTGAGCAAGGAATTGCAAACCAAGTTAGGACCATGAGAAACTTCAAATATCATCACGGGTCAAGCTCAGTTTACAGCCTGAGTGTGTCCCACAATTACTCACACAGCGACCTCACTGGCACAAGTCCCTGACACAATAAAAAATAAAGGTGCTTGCCCCCACTGGTCGAATCATGTCTCAGATACACTTTTATTTTCAGTATGTCAAACTTCCCAAGCAGCAAAATTATGCTGGCTGACAGAAATCTCTGGCCAAGTGCAGAAATACAAGTAGTCTTTGCTGAAGGCATTACAGAGAGACTCCTACTTGCACAGTATTTCTCCCCTTTGTTATTTGTATGCCCAATATTTCTGTAAGCATTTATTTGACTCATTTCAGCTTCAGCATTGTGAAACTTCCCACAGCTTTATTAAAAACATCTGTGCCAAGCTCTATTTATTTTTATCAGTAGCTAGGTTATTCTGCATCCCACATCCTCCTGCCATTGCCTGGGACTTTTGGAGAACAGGCAACAATTATATTTTCCTAGGAATTCAGTAATAACTGGGTTATTTTCACCTGGGTTACTTTCACCTTGCAGTATATTAAAAAAAAGAAGTCTTACTTCATCTTGCTCATTTGGTTTCGGTGGGACCACATCTTTGCCATATCCTTTGCTCTAAAGTGAGAATTAATTTTGTAGTAAGTGGGAAGCAGAAATATACAATATTACAGAAAACACACATGAAGAATGTATTAATTTTTAACTCACTCACCTTCAACAGTTTAACATACTCTGGAGGGAGACTACCTTCCCGTTTGCCCAATTCTTCCAAGTATCTCGAATATATATCTTCCTGTGAAAACAATTCCCACATTAATGTTTGTGTACTGCTCTTCACTAAAATAAATTTCTGATAGAGCCMCCTACAGTGATACCACCAAAAAGAAAATGCAAATATTGACTGGGACATGCTATAGTGTCTTTCAGTACCTACTGTCATGCACATGCCTCCTCACCTGCTTCAACAGAGCTCATCATCCAGCAGAACATTCCCAGATTCCTAATTTAAGCCATTTCACTGTCTCAGACCATAGGATGTATTGCTGAACCTAGACTGCTTTTTAAATATTTATGTATTCCAACATTTTTGTCATGTTTTACTGAGCCATTAAGCTTGTAATCTAATCCTTCTTAGATTATTCTCCCATTCAGACTCAGAAAGTTATGCATTCTTCAACAAATTCCCAAAACTGTGTCATTTCTATAGTAACAAAACCAACATTAATATGTAACTGTGCGCACTCAGTTTTTAACTCTTCACAGATCACAGGTACAAGTCCTGGATCAACACAGTAAAGAGCAACTACAGATGTAATTTAGGGCTGAATTTTCTTAGAAATAAGAATGTGAAGTGTAAAATACCGTAATTTCTGGGCCAGTGAAGACAGGAGTAGTAGGCACATCTTCCTCAGGTCCACCAAGGGTATCTATTAGGCTATCAAGTGCTGACTCATCCATACCAGGCTAAAAAAATAAGCAAACCATTACAGAGGTTACAAAGGTGTACACAGGGAGAAAAGAAAAACCTGAAGCATTTAGTGAATCTGTAGAATACTCCTAGAAACAAACCTAAAAGCTTTCTTTTAGCAGGATGTGTACTTGCCAGATTTTTCAGTGAGAATGGTTCTAAACTCAATTCTCCAGTGTCATTAACAAGGTATTTTACTTATTTATTTTATTTATATTTTTATTCGTGTATCAGTGGATACACATATATATTCAAATATAACCGAAGACAGGGAGTAATTGATTTTAAGCTTGTATAATTCTGAGCTAGCTTCTAAAGAGGTCCTATTTAACAAAACACAAATGACACATCAGTTGTTTTTCACCTCTTCCTGCAGATGGCTCTCCACCATCAAACATAAACTGAGGATATATCAGTACTTCAGCAGTTACCCATTCATTTTTTTTTCCTGAAAACCAAGTATTTCAAAGAGAGAAGCACCCTGTGAGACATTATTACATGAAAATCCTTTGTCTGGGGCTATGTTTACCAACCTCAGTACTTGATTTGTCAGCAGCAGCAACCACACTTGCACCAGCTGTGCCTGTCCCAGCAGCTGCCCCAGTCACTGTGATCATCTCCTTGGACTTTTGCCGGAGAAGAAAAAGACAAAAATTAAGAGATTATCACAATGTTAAAACAGAGACAAAAAAAGGAAAACATCCAATGCTGAAGCTGTGCACAGTGTTTTTGACTCAGCAACTGGCTGCTTCTAATGTACAGCACCCAGATGCTTGGGCACAGTGAGCTACCACCATAAAGGTTCTGTTTCCAGTGAGATTCTGCTATGGGAAAGAAAGCTTTCTATTTTAAGCACTCTACCTCCTYCTTTTATTCTGCCAGTGAAAGAAATCTGCAGGGCAGGAAAGACTTTGAGGCCCCTTCCAAGTCTCTTTGGAAAGCTGTCATTTACTTCTGGTAGCTCTCAATGCACCATTAAACCCCAGCAGCAAAAGGTGCTGCAGGCAGGGATGTGGAGGGGCAAAACCACCACACAAAATGCAGACTTCTGCATTACTGACACTGCCATTTACTGCCAAAAATATGGGTGTCTTAGCAGAGCTGCAGGAGCCCTTCATGTTACCCCATGTCACCAGACACGTGCAYACCAGCAGACCAAAACATCCACATCCTGATGCCACCACATGCTTTTCCTTCACATTTTTTCTCCATTTACCCTGTGGAAATGACCCCTCCCCAGCTTTTTTCCCCAGCTTTCCTCACTTTAATTTTTTTTCAGAGCCTTGCTTAATTTTTTTTCAGGGCTGACCTGCTACATTTGGAGAGAACACTGCAGTGAGTGAGCAAGGGAAGAGCATGACAAAGAACCAATGACAGCTGTGAAGCTACAAGAAACTTAAAAAAAAAAAAMCCAGAGAAAAACAGAAGTGCCCCAAACACACAGAAACAGGCCTAAAACTGTGATGTTCTTACTGTTATTTGCTTGGCCAAAAGCTTAATTACAGTGTGATTTTTGGAGGCCCGAAAGTCTCACTTGACAATACTCAGCTAAACAATCCATACTGATGTGGGATTCCTAACACTCCCTCAATAAAATAATAAAAAATTAACTTAAATAATAAAAACTGGTTGTGCTTCTACAATACCTTTGCTGTATCTGTGGAGGTTGCTGGTAGAGGCTGACCAGCCTGAGTTGTAGTTACTTTTCCTGTGTTATTTGGTTTAGAAGCTGTTGACACAGTAGGTGTGGTTTGGTTTTTTCCCTGTGTAGAGATAAACTATTACCATTAGATATGGAGGGCTGTTTTTTTGTTTTTTCAAACTATTTTTTTAAAGTGAAAGACAGAAGTAAAGTACGAGAAGAAACCCTTATTAAAAGTAAAGTAAAATACCAGAAGAAACCCTCATTAAAAAATTCAAAGAGAGATAGAGATACAGACAGAGAGAGAGAGAGAGGAAGGTAGAAATTATACAACTTACATCATTGGGTTCCTTTTGCTTCTCTTCAGACAACTGTTTATTTTGAGAGTTTGTTGGCTGTCATAAAATAAAATATTGAGATAATTTACTATTTCCACCACTCAGTGCTRGAGAACACGATCCACACTAGTCCAAACAAGCACAAGACAGATCTAAAGATGGTTAAGAGGACACTTCTTGGGCTGTTCTGAAGTTTATGCACTGGTCACACACCAGTTTCATGTGACACAGAAATAGCCAACAGTTCAGCCTCTTTTTTCAAAGTTAGTAGAAGACCAAAGTGCAGCAGCTCTGCAAAGGTGAAAGGTAGGTATTTACCTTGTCTGACTGGGTGYTTTTTTCAGTTCCTGCTTTGGTTGTTGGTGCAGACTGAAATATAAACAACATTTATGCAGAGATTAATATGCATGGTTATTTGCAGAGGATCAGATTATGCAAAGGAGAAGATCAGACAGGTTCACACTTGTCAGCACACATGCTGTTTAACTACTACACAGTAATCTTGCAGTTCACCACATCCTAAGAGAGGCTGCCAGTGATTTAAGAGCACTCAAATGTGTTCAAACATCTCCATCCACAAACACACTCATTCCTCAGACAGGGGGAGATGTTAAAATATATTAACCAGTTTGATACCAAACCCAAATTGCCAATAGCAATTACTGAAATAGCCTCAAATATTATTTGGATTATATGGATTAAATGGATTATTTTTCACTAATTTATCAATAAAATAATTATAATTGCAAAGTAAGTAATTATAAAAATACATGTAGTCCCAATGGAAAAGACATTAATTACTTTGATTCAATAGCACATACATAGGGTGGGATATGTTCAGTTAATATCCTTATACTACACAACAGAAATTTTGTATTTTTTCTTTCCTCTGTAACCTCCTAATGCTCTTATTTTACAACAGAGCTGGACAACCTGACTAGGGTAATATTACATGACTGCACTTCCAAGGCTTGCACCTGAAAACCTTCTGCAGCCATGCCGCAAAACCAACTCCTGTGATTCATCCAGTCAAAGTACAGTAAGCAATAAATTACAACAGTAAGAACTGAAAAAGAAAAATTATAGAATTGTTATGTCTGCTGAGAAGAGAGAAACCCGCCTCTCACCACATTTTCCTTCCTATCTTTTTCTTGCTTCTTCAGCTGCACTATGAGCAAGACAGAAAGAGCCTTTCATCTGCCAAACATTCACTACCACTTAGAATCACCCAGCTTCCGTTTTCTGGCTGACCACACAGAGAAATKTGCTAAGTTTGTTTACATTTTGTTACGCAAGTATTCACACCCCCACACCGAACTGCAGACACTTGGCTGGGAAACCCTGAGCACACATTAAATGCAGATGCCTGGGCATAATCCTGGCAAAGGTCTTGAAGCTTTGAGGGACACACCTCCACACACAAAAGGGGAAATGCTGATGGAGAGGGAGAAGCAACAATTCTCAAAGTGAGAAAAGGATATTAAAAGTAAATGTTTCACTTAAGGTCACAGATTCCCACCTTCTCCCCAAATTCCCTGCTTTATATTTTGTCTTGATGCCTACAATCTGATTAAAGCACAGCAACTCTCAGGCTCAGTCATGCTTTATATGCTCCCACTTGTGTGTCCTTATTACATGACAACTGCTAACTCAAAGACACACATCCATGTTTGTACCTGTACATGAAAATAATCCTGTAATGAACGGATAATCCAAAATTTTCCTAGTTTATAGGATAAATTAAGGTTGGGTGTGTTTCTGTAACATCTATAGCAAAGAGTCAATGAGACATGAGGTGTCCTTCAAGATGCAAAAAATGTAACAGAAGTGCAAAKATTAAGTACAAAAAATACAGAGTTTGACTCTTCTTGCTCTGTGACTACTGCTAGCTCAGGATTCTAAGCACTCTGCTGTCAGAGTACAAATTCAGGTTTTTCTTATCTGCCTTTCAGAAGAAAACTAAACACACCTTATTTTTGCAGGACCATAAAATAAATGTACTTACACTTCTGCCCACACCCAACAACACCTGTACAGAACACTGAATACAAATTCTCAACTTGCCAAACCAGTTATGAGCAACTGTAAGTCTTCTCTTTTATACTGTAAATATTATTTTACTGAATACTTTATGCACGTTCTGTGTGAGGTATGCATCATTCACTATYCTTTTGTAATAAATTTAGAACATGCAGAATTGACCGTACTACAAATTTATGTTTGGTGATGCTGAAGAATAAATAGACCCATATGGGCAAGGATTTGATTCAAGTCTTGCACACAAAAGCTGAGGCCACAATAAAACACAATATTATAAACACCTCCTCACACACAGAGACACATCAATTTTGATACACTTTTAGCAATYACAAAGTTCAAATCTAATTTTTTAAAAAATCGAACAAAAAACCAGGTAATCAAAGCAAAAATTTTTGTATGAGACTATCCATTCAGAGGAATTGTTCAGCCATCCTTTAAACAGAGTCAGCTGTGTACAGCCACAGGCTGAAGCCATGGCATCAGCTGATGGTGTGCACTGAATTTCTGAGGAGAAAAAGATGTTCCACTTCCCCTTCAACTGCCTACTCCCACCTGCACTGCGCCAGGATCCAACAGGATGCACTTCAAGCCGACTGAAATGGTCTGGAAATGAAAAACAGCAATTTTTTTTCCACTGGTTCCCTGGTTCACAGTGCAGTTGCACAAACGTGTGCAAAAGGAAGGCAGCTGAAGGGGGACGTGTTTGTGACAGCGGCAGTGGCAGCACCCTGTTTGCTCCAACCCTGCCAAATCCACAGAGTGCTGGCTCTACTCCCTGGTCCTCCAAAACGTCCACCTAACCTCAGACTTTGCCCACAGAACAAGAAATTCCACATTCCTTCCTCTGCCACAGTGAACTCAGGGCTTGCTCAGAGAGGGCACAACTCTGAGGGTTCACTGGAGGCAAAGGATACACACACAGAGAGAATTGAAGGTTAAGGAGGGGTCCAGAGCATGTTTAAGAGCAGTGACACACTGGAGAGACTTCAGGAAGGACAAATGAGATGTGGTTATAGCAGGCAATTGGGAAAGATCTGTTAATTTGCAAGAAATTTAGGACTAGAAATTGAAGTGACTCAAGCAACCTTACTTCTTTTGAAAGAAGTCTACTGTCAAAAATGCAAATGACTTATTTAATCCAGCAGGAGAAAGACATTAATAATGCAACAGACATTAAGGGAAAACATTAATTATGTTGCACATGCAAATGCAGGCCASTGTTTCAAAGGGATTTGTGTTTACCAGTCTTACAGTGCTGAAGCATGCCTCTGCTACTCTATTTTTGGCTCATTTACCACATTCTTCTGAGAGTTGTTTTAAATTTCAAGTAGGGAAAGACCATAGTTGTCTGGGTTAGACCATATGGAGAACCACAGCAGTAATGAACTCGACACAAATGAGTTTGCCCACAAACACAACAGGGAGGAGAAACCAGATGCTGGCAGATGCCTCCATTTGTGAGTAATGATGATGGTGCACAAATGGAAAATTTGTCTAATTGCCATTCAGCTCTTAGGTGTACGTGTGCATGGAGGAAAAGGGTTTTAAAAGGCTGAGTGAAAGGCTAATGCAGAGATGGGGATGCAGGCCAGAATGAACAAGAGGAAAAGGTTATCACAAAGAAACTTCCCATTTGACAAATGGAAAACAAAAATCACTGTGAAGGTAACCAGACCTCAGCTCTGACTATGCCAACACGCTGTAGGTGCCCAAAAGGTGCCTGGCAGGGCCTCCAGCAGTGCCATTTACCTGCAGAGCTGGCTCTGCCTCCACCAGAGCACCCGCAGGGACCTCTCCCACCCTCACCCCTCCACGCACCCCTTTTCTGGCATTTACACAAGGTTCAGGCAGCCCGAGCCTTTCCCACCACACAAGTCCCTGCTGGCCTGCTCTGGCATCCAGCTTTTGTTGGTTTTGCTGTTATGGCTGTGGAAAATGGAAGAGGTGGTGGGAGAAGCATTAATCATCTGTTTGAACAGCACAGGTAACTCCTGTTAGGCAACGTGAGGATGATGACTGTCTCCTAAGAAGCAAAGGACAGGACTGATGACACAGCCCTGACACTGAGGAAGCCCCAGTCATAAAACAAGACAGAACAAGCGTGAAGGGCAAAGGCAGGGGAGCTGTCAGACAGAGAAACACGGGAGATTAACGAGAAGATGCAACTGTACCTACAGAGAAAGCTGAGGCTCATCCTGGCTTTGTTGAGTATGTGAAAAATCATCACCAGGTAAGTGACCCTGCAGTTACACTGGGGGGAGCTATACACATGTCACAAAACTGACAGAGCTAAGAATTTAACATTGCAATTAATTTTCTTTTTATTGCTGTTGTAAAAACCTCTGGTTACTTTGAACAGCCCTTTTTTAGGTTTGGGGTTTTTTTGGTTTGGTTTTTTTTTTCTTTTTGGCAGAGGAAACTAAGCTACAAGAAGAAATATGGGTAAAGTTACCCAGTATCAAAGTGTTAAAAATTAAATTCCATATGAAGCCATTCCATGGCATAAATTTATGTTTGGCGATGCTGAAGAATAAATAGACCCATATGTTAAAAATTAAATTCCATGGCTTCATACATGTGCCATGCAAGCATGATTTCCTCCTGAAATTCTTACCCTAGTTTCAGATGGCTTCATAATTTGTGGTTTTGATGCATCCGCAGAAGGAGACTGCTTCTAAGAGAAAAAACAAACAAAACCAAACTTTACTTTTGTAATAAATACTTGTATCAAGCGAGCATAAAGAATCCGAATTCACTTGTTATCCAGATGAAAATTAAGAATAAATTATTTCTGAAAATTAGAGTTATTACTTGAGATCTCTTGCCTGGCCTGTATTTCTACAATACATCCATGTAGAACTCTGACAGTTTGATGATGCCCACAGACCTTCCTTAAACATTGTATTTTCTCCTCTGACATGCACTGACAGCAAATTTTCCAGCAAGCAACCAAGGCAAACTCAAATCCTGCTCTCACTCTGAAGCACATAYACTTACTTTGCAGGATTCACCCATGCTTCTTTTTTGATTTTTTTAAACAAAAATTGTGCCTTTGGATTTACTGGTTTGTTACAGAAAACATTTAATATCGAAGTATCAAACTCAGATATGTCCAGACAAAAAGGAGTAGTTAATATGTGAGCAGCACACGTCCCCCTCAGTGTTCCTATAAATCATCTGACCTTTTTGGAACCCCACAAAGGACATGGTCTGTTCTCCTGGCTTCAGGGATGTCAGTCCAAAACCACCATGGTGTGTTGCTGTTGTGGCTGTATCAAACTTCAAAGCCCAGAACATTCCAACTGTCTCATCAATACTTTATAAAGAAGTAACACTACTCCTCTATTCCTGCTTCATGCTCCTCTGCTTAAAGGTGTATTTTGGATTTTTGCGTACGCTCAAAGCTGTATTCTGTGATTCTGTGATTTGCCATCACAGTTACACATTCTTAGGTCACATTTAAGTTTACAGCACAATTTATCAATATTTTTGTTCTTACTTTTTCTCTTTTCTATCCATTTTTTTACATTGTCTCTGTTTACCATGCTAATTGAAGTATGAAAACACACACACAGTTTGAATGAACAGAAGCCATACTACTACTCTAGACCCCAGGRTGGCTTCTTATTTCCACAGGGGAAAAAAAATAATTTCCCTAACTTTTTGCAGCACAAGGATTTCTCAGCAATAAGAGAAAAGCTGTACAGAATTTAAAATGCACACTATGCTGACAACAGCATGGTCTCCCCATCAGCTTAGTTGGTGTCTCACACACCTCAGTGAGAGGTTTGATTGTCCCAAATATATATTATAGAGAATCTGCAGTTGTCACACTGCTGAAAAGCAAACAAATTATTGCTGCTTCCATATACCTACAGATTGACTACTTGACAGATAGAAGCTTTTGCATGGGTGGAGACACACAGAGGAATTAAAGAGCCTCCACATCAGGGCAGAAAAATGAAGTTTTTAATAACCTTTTAACCTATTTCCACTACCACCATCAGGTATTTTTTCTTAATTTGCTCTTTAACAGTTTTCCTCTCCTCTCCTTTCCTCAGCAAGAAATTAATCTGAATTCCTTCTGCATGACTAACAAGTAGGTATCTGTTCTACACCTTCATATTAGTCACCATAGTCCCTGTCTGTTTAATAATGAAAACATTTATCTGAGCCCTTCTCCCTTCCAGCCCTCAGAAAACTCCTACCAAGCCACAGTCTTAAAATGCACTGAAAACCTCTTTTTTCTCCCATGTCCCACCACAGCAGCATCACCACAACCTGCAGGGATGAGTGAAATCTTCCCAAAATCCCATCTGCTTCTTCCTGCCCTGTCCAGCTGGAGGGCAGTGACCAGGAGAAGCAAAGAGGTGAAGAAGAGAGGTACTCATGGAGGAAGAGGAGCAGCCTGAAAATAGAAAGCAGCTCAGTGCAGAGCTGCTGACCAGCGGCTGTGGAGGACACCAAGCCATCCTTCCTGGGGACAATCAGGGGAACAAAGCCCTGAGGAGCCAGAGGAAAGCAGGACAGGAGGGAAGAGCACAGGGACCACCACAGAGTGCCTTGCTTCACTTCCCCCACTTCCTGCTCAAGTCCCACGATAAAGACCCCCCGTTTTCCACTCTCTCCCCAAAAAGAGCCCCTCCAGGGAAGAAGCAGGGTCCTTGTTCAGCCAGCCCTTCAGCCAGCAGGGTTTGCAGCCAGACTGACAATGCCAAGAGCTCCAAGCCCTCTGTCTGGCGTGGTCACCACTGTGCCACCTTGTCACCACCAGCCTGGCTCTGGGATCAACCTCTTACCCCACGATGCTCTGGTGCTCCCGTCCCCAGGACCCTGCTCTGCTGCCAGCTGTGCCCAGATGTTTCTGCCACAGCTGCCCAGAGGGACTGCAGAAGACATGAAGCAACACCAGGACGTGTGTCAGGCGTGGAGGTAAATAGTGAAGYGCTGCCTGGCAACCTGGCAACAAAACCCTCCTGAGGCAGGAGGAGGTTTTTGTTGTGTGGCTGTGGCACACCCTGCTCGCACCCCAGCGTGCTCAGCCCCTCACAGCAAGGCTGGGGTGTCAAACAGTGAGGGTTTAACCAGACCACGAGGCAGAGAATGTCAGGAGATGCTGCAAAGGGAGASTGGGGTGACCTCTGAGCTGTCAGGGATCCCTGGAGGGGAGAACCAGCACAATCAGTGCTGTTTCCYCTCTTCGTGCAGCTGCACCCCCTGTGGGTCATGCCTGAAACCAGGCACGGGTTCTGGAGTCTCGGGTTGCTGTGGATAATTGCTGCCCCGAGATGTGCAGGATGTCTCTGCTTCAGCCCATGCAACTGAAGAACAAGTCTGGACTCTTCACTTTTCGGTCTTGAGGTTGTTTATTAATTCTTATCTATAAAGTTTTCTTTCTGCCCAGCCGAGATCTGCTCAGCAGGACAGCCACAGGCACTCTGACCACCCCTGAGGTGATGTTGTCTTTTTATACTACAAACTATGTATAACATATTTACACTTAATTCCCAATACCTATCACCTCTGTTAGACAGTGCACTTCTACTCTGAACCAATCCCAAAGTGCCAACATCACTGCAGAAAATGGAGAACAAGAAGAAGAARGGCTAGACACGCCCAAGTTCTTCCATCTTGTCCCCATAACCCCCATACCAAAAATCCTAAAATCTACACTTTCACCCTGTGATMATTTTATTATTACACCATTCAAACCTCTGTGACTTTCAGGTCCTCATACAAAGCTGGCAACTTGCTCCAGGGGTCAAAATCAAATCCCCAGGTGTTCTGGGCTGCATGCCAGGGTCTCTGAGCCCCCTTGCGGGGTCCTTGGCAACTCTGGACACCTGGAGGGATGCACTGAGTTCTGACACTGGAGGGTGCTGTGCCAGCCCTGGTGCCGGGTGAGTGAGGTGCAGGGGGGATCCCAGCCTGGGTGACGGCTGACACACAGCTCTTGTGTCGGAACCCAGGACATTCCTCTGGCTGCCCTGGAGGACTCCAGACCCTGGCAGGGGGCTCAGAGACCCTGGCACAGAGTCAAAAACAGCTGTGCCTTTGATTTTAGCCCTTGGAAACAATTACCAACCTTGTGTGAGGAGTTACAAGCCACAAGGGTTTGAGTAGAATGATAGTGAATTTATCACAGGGTGAAAAAGTAGAATTTTGGGGTTTTTAGAATGTGGGTTCAAGAGGCAAGCGGAGGAATCTGGGCATGTTCTGTCTTTCTCCTTCTTGGCCTCCATCTTCTGCTGTGATGGTGGCACTTTTGGATTGGTTTAGAGTAGAAACTCACTGTCTAACAGAGATGACAGGTATTGGAAATGTATTGTAAATAATGTACACGTAGTTTTTAGTATAAAAAGATAACACTGCACTGAGGGCAGTCAGTGYGCCCCAACCCRACCTGCTGGACAGACCTCAGTGGGTCAGAAAGACAATGTATTRGATAAGAGAAAATAAACAACCTTGAGAACCAGAGCCAAGGAATCCTGACTTCTTCTTTGGTCTTAGGGCTGGGAAAAAGAGACTTTCTAACACCTCAGGGTCATCTTGACACCAGAGACCTCATCACTCTTGTGCCAGCTGGGAGGGAAATCCACAGCACAGCATCCAGGACCACTGATGGCCCAGCAGGAGCTGCTCCCTCCCCAAGACCCCCGAGACCACCACAGCAGGGACTTGACATACAGGGAAGAGGTCACAGGACAGCACTGATTAGGCAAAGACTGATCCCTGTTAATTACCCCTGCAGTGTGGGGTAATATCAGTCTGACATTACCCCACATGAGCTGACCAAAGGACCTCAGGTGCTCTTGAGTTAGAGGATGGCTCTCCAGAAAGGACTGATGAAGAGATCTGGGATCTAATTTGATGAATTAAGAGAAGGAATGCCCTTGGAAATTGATTTGTCAAGTTAGCAGGGCAGTATTCGTGCCGGCTGAAAGAGAACTGTCACAGAAGCCAAGCAGTGGCTAGCAAAAAGCTAACCCTCCTAGCCAAGAAGGGTTAGCAAAACAAAACAATCAAAAACTGATTATCTGATCCCACTGTGAGTATTACAGAAATCTGCATGACAAATGGGAAGTGTAACAGGAGAAGAAGAAAATAATGGTRACAACATCAAAATTAAAAATTTGAACAGCTCAGAGAACTGGATGCAGATGCCCTCTGAAAATATAAAACAACAGGCAAATAAATCCATGAGTGCTCTCAGTTTCACAGACCTAAAAATCATTGAAACTACCCCAAGTGCAGTGAGAGCTAACACCAACTAATATCAAAAATTCTGGAAATTTGTAAGATTCACCAGTCTGAGGAAGGTCATTGCCCAACCTCAGAAAAGAGCACAATGCACCAGGTGGAGCTCCTCAAAACCAGAAGAGGTGCTGCAAACATTTASCAAGCAACCCATACAGAAATGCTGAGATGGCAGCAGGAAGATAAATAAGAATCAACAAGAATAAAGCAACAAACCTCCAGAGGAGGACACACTGTCAGTGCAACTTTTCACTTGAGGTGACATTTTCTCCAATAAAATGAAGAAATTGGTCTGTAACACTGGGTTACAATCTTGCTTTCAGACAGCTGAATAAAGCAATGCTCCTGATCTCTGACACTGGTGGTAGGCTGAAGGCAGCAACACGAAAATCCAAAACAACACCAAACCCTTCTCGACAGGCAGCAATACTGACAAAAACATGCAAAGGCTGTAATGTCACAGACTGAGATTCTCCTACCAAAAACAAACAAGGGAAGAGGAATCTGGGGAAAAGCCATCTGTTGCTGTGACAACATAAATATGAATGTAAAATATAACTTCCAACCTCTTTGGCTTAAGCTTCTCTAGGTCAAGTGCAAGCACAATTGTTGCCATCACACTGCAGCAGAGATCAATACTGAAAGATGCGAGGACAGGTTTAGAGGGAAAAATTAAGAAAAAGTGTGTATGAGGAAATTAGTGGCAGGGAAAGGTGAGTCAGAACCTGATGCTTTGTACTCTGGTCAGGGCCCCAAGAAAATGGGAAACAAAGAAGTGACTTAGCCTTTAATAAATCATCTTTCAGGTCTGTGCTCAAAGATCTTCCCTCTGGAGAGAAGAGTCACTCTGAGGCAAAGGCCACCTGGATAAATCAGGCACCTCCAGCTCCAGCAGCCTTTGGAGGAGCTTGTATAAACATTTTTAGAGTGATCTTGCTGAACTCAGTCTAGGACAGAGGACAGAAGAGCTACCCGTGTTCTCTTGTGGGATCACACCCTTTTGGCATGACTGAGCTGGGGCTGCTCCTCAGGCTTAGAGCCCACAACACCTTTGATTTCACAACTAGAAACTCACAGGGTGTGTAATGCAAGGGAAAACCTAATCCACCTGCCTGTGAGTGGCTGCTTCTCTCCATGAATGGCCCTAAAACCGAGCTTTAATTGATGGCACTTGTAAGAGGTGGGCAGCAGAAGCTCTTCAGAGAACCATTGTGAAAAATAATGGGTTATTTCGCTGAGGTGTGAAATACCACTTGAGCTGTAAAGAGGTTAAACCTCTCACTTGCTTTGATGGTGCGTGGCAAGGGCTGTGCAGCCCTCCCATCCCTGGACACACACAAAAAAGGCAGAAGGTGGGACAGGGATAGCACCAAGGGGGTGTGTGTGCACATGGACAAATAAACACATCAATCTATAAACACGTATATTTAAAGCTACACATCATGTCGGACGTGCAGCGACTTAAAATGGGAAAAAAGATTAAGCATTAACTCTTTATATATCTTTTATTGCTACAGTATCTATAATAGCTGAGTTAAAATATTACAACTTTGAGTGCTCCTGTGTCATTTTCCAKCCCAGGTAATTTTGGAACTACTCTACTATTTTGCAACTGCTGCTCTTATATGCAGCTCTGCTATTATATTTCTAAGRAAAAACTACAGCTTTTTAAGAGAAAGATAAAAAATACCCACAACAACCAAGAAAACAATATTCTTCTCAAGATTTCAAGCTCTCAGAAAATTATGTGGTGGCTTAATACTAAGAACCCAATGAAATGGAAGAGGAGGATGCAGGTTTCTAGTTAGTACCTGTGTGTCATTCAGACACTGGTGTAGTTCTCTGTAGAGATGCCTCCTTGTACTTTTAGCATTCATAAATTCAGCTGGTGTGAATATAACCAAAAAATATCTACAATCTATTACTACCATTATTGTTCAAATTTCTGCAGCTACTATAGTGAAACAGAATAACCCTAAAATTTCATTATTCTGCCATTTTCTCACCACGCAGAACAAGCATTTGCAACAATTATTAATCTATACCCAGAAGCAAGAACAACCACCATTTAGAGATGGTAAAAGACACAGAGGAAATACAGCCATTTCCTCATGAAACAAAAACATGACAATTTTTTAAAAGAACTGGTTTGAACCAGGAGACTGAGGTGCTGATTAGCTTGTAAACACTCTTTTATGGCCTCAAGTGCTGCTAAATTTATTGATGCTCATGGAACATTGAGCCAGACAAYTTCCATTACACAGATTCACTAGTTTCTTTCACTTTGAATATTAGAATAAAATTTCTGCCATTCTGGTACAGAGATGAAACTCTTCAAYACTTCACTACTGAATTTTATGCATCAGCTAAAGCTGGTTAACCACACTAYTCAAATTTAATGCAACAGGTTTTTAAGCAGTGTTTTCAGAAGCAACCCACTTGCATTTGAATTTGGTCACAGCGAATGAAATGTTAACATGAAAATCAGTGAGTAAGACAAGTATTATATTTACCACAGTGTAAAACAAGGCTTCACACTTCCTAGAAACTGCCAAACCACCTTTAGCTGAGATGGCTGTTTCAAGATGTCTGGATTGCAGCAACCTAATTCAAGGCTTAATACTGGCATGTTTGTTTTTCTTTATTTTAGCAACTCTTAAGACTCTGAAACAGCTTTATGCTGGGACAAAACACAACTGAGGCCAGTGAATGGCAATTCACTTTAAGTAATCTYTGTACTATTTCACTCTTCCTTTAACTTCCCATGCCTCAGTGTATGCTCAATTCTATGCAAGAAGTTGGAATTGTCAAAAAAATTTATAAGTATCCCRAGAAGCGCTGTGCCTGTTTGCTTCTTCTGGAAGCAGAGGGAAAGAGTTTGCCAGCTGATCACAGGTCATGCACAATATTTATACAGCAAGAACTTTACATACTTACAGTTCAATTTGTGGCCATGAGGAATTACTTAGACTCCAGCATGCAGCTTGGCTTGCTGCTTTAAAGACTTTACTATACACAAAGGCAATTTCTATTTAATGTCCTTCCATGATATTGGAAGTGATCTGGAAACAAAGTCAGTATATTCCAAGCAGGGYAGCAGGCTTCATCCCCTGCCTTCACATTCTGTGCGTCTGCAAACAGACCACTTCAGTATCTCAGGCTGAATAATCCTTGGTTCTTCTAAATTAATCAACTTTAAACTAACTAATCAACTTTACATTAATCAGCTTTAAGCTCCTCATTCTTATTTCTCCTTAAAACGTGGTCTTCAATTACCTCCTCCTGGAAACTTCCTGTTCCTGTGACAACAAACTACCAGCTGGCACGCACTGAAATTTCACTTTCACTCAGTCATATCCAGATATTAGAAGCAGTGCCCCAGTGCTGTTAAGCCTCTTCTCAGGTTCCCACTCTGCACAAGAGAGGATTTACAGTAATGTCTGAGCTGGTCACTGCAGAAGAGCTCCCCTGCTTTTGTGGGCAGCTCAAAAATCCTCTTTTCAGTTTCGCCTCATGTGAGCATTTAGCTGCAACTTCTCCAGCCAACAGTTTCCATTCTCTGCATGCTGTTTCAGACACCAGGAACATTCCACAGTTGTCTGCAGCAGCAAGCTGCAGGCTGACAAATAAACACCAGGAAAACAGGAGATTAGGTGCCAGCCACATGCCACGCTGAGCTCAGCTGGGATTTGTGTCACTTGGTCTGCAGGGTCACACCACACACTGCTCTGCAGGGCTGGGATGCAAAGGGGAGCCACAAACAGAACCAGTGTTCCCTAAAGGGGGAGGTTGGAAAAGACACTGAAGTTACGTAAAACACAACTTCATCTTGGGGCTAAAAGTCCCTGAGGTTATGAACTCGATTATTTCCACTGCAGCAATCAAGCCAGGCAATACCCAATGTGAGAGAAGCCCTCAGAAGAGGAAATTTGGTTTTCACTCCCAGAATGCAGAGAAAATGGAAAGAAAAAACKATTCATGAATGGCTGTGTGGACTGACACAACACGTGGCTACCAAAATGAATGGAGAACACAGGAGAATAAATAAAAAACACCAAGTCAGGGAATCTTAATAGAGCTTGGCTGTTAAAATACCATCTAAGGGCAACACTGCATAACCAGGGGTGGTGGTGTGCCATTGGGCTTTGTTTTTAGATAATTTTAGAAAATTTCAACATTGTTTTATTATTCCCACATAAAAAGTGGCAGACTGGGGTACTTCTTGCTTCAGCATTGGCTTCAACTTAAAATCACTTCAAAAGGGCCTTCAGCATGCTCTGGAGGAAATAACTGCATTATGGTTCAGTTAAAAAATATGAAATCTCCACTTTGTTGAGGTTTTATTCTGCCTCACAGGGATCTTCCCTCCTGAGGATCAAAAATGTTCATTTTCTGGGTGGTTCCAGCACTTGTGCTGAGCATGGCATAAAGGCAGGCACAGACCTGACTTCTTCCATAAACCCAGCAGGGTTTATGAGCCTTAAGGAGCTCCCAAAGAGTGCTGAAAGCTGTCACCCTCCCTGTCTCCATGCCAGGTTCTCCCTTTGGCAGAAGAGACTCTGGATAAAGCCCCAAAGTTTTAATGAGCACWAAAGCATCCTCCTCTCAGGGAAACAAACTGCAGAAATGGTGACAGTGGAGAGGCTGGAGAGCAACTCAGTGAAAAAACCAGCTCCTTTTCTTTCTGGAGATAGAGGTTTCTTCTCTACCCTGACTCCCAGTCCTCCAAGGGGCACCAGGGCAGTAGAGCCTTGCCCAGAATTCAAACTGGGAGTGTCTCCCTAATGTGCAAAGCTCTACAACCACAGCCGTGAGGAAAAAACAGTCATGGAGCTCATTTCTGCAACTCCAAGATCAGAAACAGAATTTTCTGCAAGCTCTACATACCCCGTGTATCTAACCACTGAAAGGAAACAAAAAAAACCCCAAAACCCAAAAAACCCAAAGCCCCAAACCGAAAAAGCACTGTGTTATATAAAAGATTGAATGTAACAAATGTTACTCTAGAAAAGAGAATGTCTAATGCAGAAATGCAGAAGTAGCTATTATAAATAGTATTATATAAATCTAAAAAAGCCCCACAACACTGAGGAAACTAGTTACCAAAACAAAAAAAGAAAAAAAGAAAAAGATCAAGAACTCAACAGAGGTGTCTRCAATGTTTAAAAATTCTGGGCTATTTCATGCACTACTTTAACTGTCTCCAAAGGAGAGACAATATTACCAGCAATAATCAAACAGTATCTTTACTTAAGCAATGCCTACCTATCTAATTTTCAGTACTGCAGAAACAATACCATTCATTGAAAAGTATTATTTTTTTTCCAGACGTTTTAGTATATTTTAGATACGCTAAAACATATCTTAAACATATATTTTTAAGTGCAATAAACTACTGATACCTGAGCACAGTTCAAACAAGAAGTTGCTCTTGCAGGTCACCACACCCTGACTATGCAATACTCTGCACAGGCTTACAGGCTCTSCATTAGCATGCCAAATAAAATCACACAGGTCTTGGAAGCCAGAAGAGTGTGGGCTGTGAGCAAGGAAAAAACACCAACCCCGCCCCAAAACAGAAATGTAAATACAGAACAACTTAAGACACCGCTTTCAAAGCTTGCTCTTCCTTGTCCCTCTCTTCTCTGAACCGCCGCGTCACGTGGTGAATGAAAAGGCTGTTTCCAGCACATTCAAGTAAATAAATTCAAAAGCTTACTAACTACACGCTGCTGTGGAATGCCTCAAGCCTGCTGACAGGAGAGGCACGGCCAGAAAGCCCCGGCGCTGGCAGCTGGCGTTATCTCAGCCCGCAGAATTCCCAGAAGAGGCGAAGAAAGGGCAAAAAAAAAAAAAAAAAAAAAAAAGAGGAAAAAAAAAAAAGAAAACTGCAACATGAACAGAACAAAACAAACCTCACGCAGGGGCAGCAGGACAGCGAAGCAGGAACAGCTGACTCACTTGGTGGATGTGAGGCTCCTGCTCTGCTGCAGGGACACGGCTGCTCCTCGCTGGGGCTGGGGCTGTGGCTTCCGGGAGCTGCTGGCCAAGCCAAGCCCTTGGCAAGCCTCAGTGCTGAGCCACACAATCCCCACCCAGCAGCACGGGGAGGGCACCCAGACCTGCAGGTTTGGGCTCCCACACTGAGCCACAGTGAGCAGAGCAAACCCCTCCTGATGCTGCTCCTCCTGGAGCTGGCCAGAGCAGGGTGCCCCAGCAGGGACAGCTGTCACTGAGCTGTCACCACGCAGCAAAAGCAAGGGGTGAGGCTAAATTCAGCATCCAAAACGCACTATCTGCCTCCCACCTTTTGGTTTTTGAGGAACCTGCTCATTTCCCCTCAGCCCCATTACAAGTTTACAGTCTCTAAATTTGGACTGATTACCCAGACTCTCTGAGTACATGGATGTTACTAATTGAAAGTAATCAAAAAGGGTTTGGCCACTTAAGGCCTAAACTTGACTGAGTAGGGCTATTTTTAAGCATGACAAACCCAAATGATCTCTATTAGTTTAGAAATTAACAGGTACTTCTTGAAATACTAACAGTGATCTCTTGAATTTTTTTCTGCCACACAATCAAATTTTCAATACCTGTGGCATTATGGGAGAGTTTTTTTTTCCAAGAAAAAAGCCTGTGCCACTAACAAAACCTTCAGCCACTTTTTCATAATAGCCTCTGTATTGCCCTTTATCTTGAGCAAATAATAAGAAATAAGTCAGCCCTGGAAGGGAATTAGAAAGGGATAAACATCTGCAGACTGACGAAGAAAATATCCCACTTCTGAGCGAAGTAGAGAATTTTTTCTTTGTGAAAGGGTTTTTGCTATTTTGACCACTGCACAGCTCTGCAAGTTGCAAACCCTGTATCTTTACACAAAGCCAGCTCTTCCACGTACCAGGCACMTTTTGTACTCCAGCAGCTTCCAATTTTTAATGTTTAGGCCTATTTTTAGCGTGCCTCTGCCACCAAGAGAGCCAGCACTGTTCTCCACACAGGCACAGCCCTCCTGATTTTCACATGCTGCCAACAGCTCTGAGGGCAATTTCCAGGAAGAACTCCATGATTTGCCACAATCCTGCTGCAGTACACCTATAAATTGTGATKCTGTGTCACGACACACACCCACCCCAGAGAGAACATGGAAAATAAGTCCTCAGGTAGCCTGAATTGTTATTTTTCTGAATAATCTCAGATTTTAGAGGTAGCCTTTCCAACCTTCACAATATGACTGGGAATGTAAGAATAAATTTATGCGTTTCTGTGGACATTCCCAAACAACCCTGTGACTTGAGATGCCTTCTGCTCAAAAATTTCTTCCTTCACAATAAGGTGCCTCTGCAAAGGTCACAAAATAAAAATTTGGGGGCAGTTAATAAGGTGTGTAGCAGAAAAAAACACACTGACAGCAGGTGTCACTTTTGATGATAAACTAGATAAATTTGCCTGCTGCAAAAATAGTAGGGATTTCATTCAAAGATACTTATCAACTTCTTTTCTTTTTCCTTGTTTTCTTGTTTYTCACATGAGAAAGCAGAAAGAATTCCCCTTTAAAACAATGTTAATTTGGGTGCCAGCTAAAAGTAATTAACCTTAAATTTATTAAATCATTAAGATGAAGAAGCTTCCTCTGAAAACTGGAAATAACAATAATTATTACTGCGTTTCCACCACTGTTGTTGAGCTCTCCCAGCACTGCTTCAATAGGCCATGGAAGTAATACAGATTCTCACTTCTCCAAGCTATAGCAGCCAGCCAGAAAAAGAAAATAATTACTCATTAGGAGCAATGCAAAAAAATCTGCTACATAAAAAGCAGCAAAACTCCATCTGTTATCAACAGAAATACCATATAAGAACACAAAGATCCAGGAAGGGTGGCTGGATCCAGCTGTGTTCAAGTATTAGTGCCTTCTATTAATAGTCATGATTGAACACTGAGGTGGAAATTGGCTTTCCTGGTGGCTGTGGAACTGGCAAAATCTTCATTAAAGGCTGTGAAAGGGAACACAGCAGCACTGGCAGGAGGTGARTTCAGTTCTTCCTCCCCACTGCTGCCTGCTAATCCTGGCAGCCATGACCTGGTGTGTGCACCTTGGCAGTCAGTGTGTGCATGGACGAGGCTGCTCTTAGGCAATCCAGCAAACATTCCTGATGATGACAGCCTTACCTGATCCTCCCTTTCCACTCCATTTACCTGCCAAGCCAGGAGCTCACTGAAACACCCCCCTGGTACAAACCAGCAGTCRAACAGCACTCCCCCATCAAAGAGGGAAGAAAAGTTTGTCACAGAAACAAAGGGGTCAGAACACCTGCCTCAGTGCAGCCTCTCTAAATTATCCATTTGGGTTTGAGTCACACAAAAACTGGGCACRTCCAGGCTGCTGAATGAGCCTCCTGAGTGGCCTTGGTGCAGAGGAGGAGGCAGGAGGGGCAGCACTTCTTGCACCACAGGGACACTTGGGCGGACAATCAACAGCCCTGTAAGGACACAGGGAGCAGGGGCAGTGAGTAAACACTGCCTGCAATTCCAGGAACTCCAGAGCGACACAACAGAGAGCAAAGCCACAGAGAATGCATTTCTGATGGACAGTGTACGAAAACAAAGCCAGGCAGCTGAGTGCCCTCCCTTGGACAATCAGACACAGTGACAATCCTTCCCCACACACAAGCTCCTGCATCTGAGAGCCAGGAACCCCAGAAGAAACAAGCCATCAGTTATTATGACTTTCCAGCTGAAGGAAAAATTACTCAGGTCTGTTGTGCAGGCAGCAAACCCCCTCTTGGCTCTTCAGTTTAATTTCACCATAAGGTAGGAACTGGTTAAAAAAATAAAAAGCGTGAGCTGGAGCAACTTAACTATCCCACCTCTTTTGCCTCTGGTAAGGGTTTAGAAATGTATCTGGGATAAATAACGACAAGTACCACTGACCAGCAGAATTATTAAAGCTACATCAGGGGAAATAAATAATAAAGAAAGAGAAACAGCAGCCACAAACTGTCCAAAAACTGGTGGAGTATTTCTTACTGCACTAAAAGATTTGATCTGGTTTTGCAGGAAAGCAGAAAGTGCTGCCTTGACTTTTCAAGAAATACTTCCCTTCCTGTAAAATTTCTGTTTTAAAAAAACTCAAAACCCTGCGAAATTATTGTTTTCAATAGATATTTTTAGAGACAAAAAAAAAGGCAGAGAAGAAGACAGACAGACAAATGGCTTGAAAAAAGGTATGGGTGGCACAAACAACAGTAAATCTCTSAGTTTTCCTCTATTTTAAGTAACACTAGAGGATCATAGGAGATTGTTCAGAGTAAAAGTTACAATTAACACAAGACTTAGCCTAAGTGAAAAAAGGTGGAAATGGCTGAGTGGGAACTGAAAAGGCTGAACTTGAATTAGCTACTGATTAAAAGTCAGTATTAGATAGTATGAGGTAAGTATTTTCACAGTACATAATATTTACCAGTAAGTATGCTGGAATGTCACAGAAAATGGTGAGTACTGCTAAAATACACAATCTAAGTTGCCAAAACCTAATATAGAGCAATTCCTGGCAATTCCACTGCATTATTTTCAGGACACTACCTTCCAGTTCCTAGGCTTAACAGCATGTGTGAATTGTGCCTTCCACACTTAAAACTTCTTTCTACTTATCATAGAAAGAACATATACTGAAAAAAGAAATAAAAATTAAATGTGTTAGTCAGCAAATTAGATGTAAGCATCCCTGGGACAGTGCAGCTGGTGACATCCATGTTGAGTAGGAGGAGTAAACCTTGGCAAAGCGCAAAAAATAGAAAGAAAAAAAAATTTAAAATGTTGAGCTGTCTTTAGTAATAGACACTGAATAAACACTGAAATAAACACTGAAAGAAAGGGACAACAGAAATTATATCTTTGTCTCCTCCCTCACTGAGTATAAAGGAAAAATAAATTACTTAGGAAGCACGCAGATATCTTTAGGTGTATTACGTTACAAAAGCACTGAYTGATAAAGTAAAAAAATCCCATTCAAAAGCAGAAACGCTTCCTGCTGTTAGGACCCTTCCAACAACAGGCTCCCTCCACACATGGAACACTGTGGTGGATCTGTGGACCCCTCTCAGCCAGCTCCACATCTTGGGTGTGAACTGAGGAGCTGGAAAGCCCCTGGCTCACACATGGGTGTGAAGGTAGGTTAAGAAATGTGTCAAAAAGTGCTTCTGAAAGCCAGAACTTCAAGGTAACTAAACTAGAGAACACAGTACAAGAAGTAAAAAAAGACATTAATCTTGTCTGCAGTGCTGACCAGCACACAGCTGCCTCACTCTTGAATGCGGCCACCAAAATGGGCCCAGTCTTAGTTCTCCCTGGACTCCAGCTGGAGTTAAACTTTACCGTCAAACTTCACTAAGTTCCATCAAAAAATGTTTATTTACCTCGATAAAACACACTGCTGCTTCTCTTTTAAGCAATCTGTATTTTATTCCCCTGTGACCATTATGCACTTAACAGTGGCTACCCGGTGCAGCATCAGCAAGAGCATTTTCAACACCCTCTCTCAATACCCGGCAAGACCTGAGCACCCTGCTTCCCCTCAGAGAATATCACCTGCACTCCTTTGCCATTCGGCTTTAAAATGCTTCTTGAATGATCAGCTGGACTGCTCTGGGGGCAATGAAAGTAAAGACAAGCTGTCAGTTCTTCAAATTCATTAAGTTCAGAACAGAACCTCCACAAAAATACGAACATCTCAGGGTGAAAAAAGAAACACAGCACCCCCWGAAGTCAAATAATGAAGGTGCCCACTGATATCAACAGGGCCAGGACTCTTTAAAATAACTGGGAGACTAACAAAAAACATGTGAAAAGGGAGAATGTTACCATTTATTTCCTCACTATGCCAACACTGGCACTCTGCTGCCTTGTGCTCCCCTTTCCTTTCAGCAGGTTACGATTTCTAGCAAGTCATGAGGAGCACCCCCGTGGTGTTGAATGTGGGCAAACAAATAATTTTCCATCCCAATGCAGGGGATGGAGACACAGCACATTCTCTTCACTTGTAAAAAAAAATCACAAAAAAGTAAAAAACACAATTTCCTTAAGAACACACATTACCTTAGCAGAAACAGCTGCTCCACTTGTCTCTGTTTTGGGCKGCTGGCTGACATTAGCATTTGCTTGTTTCTTCTAGAAAGAAAAATCACAAAAAATAAAGGTCAGAAATGTTGCTGAAAGAAAAGAAAAGCCAAGTAGAACTGTGAAACAAACAAAAAAAACCCCACAAACCCAAATGAAATCAAAGTATTAAAAATAGAAAAAGCACGCTTAAAAATGTCCCCCAGAACATTTTTGCAAGGCGAGTCATCAAAAAATGAATTCTCCTACGTAACTTTAATTCACACAGGCACATTTCAGAGCTCAGAAATGTGCACACCCAGAACAGCCTGAGTTTTCCTGCAGTGTTTTATGGACGATACACAAATCTGTGCCATTTCCTGTGGCACGGGCGACTCCATTTTAAGCTAACAGTTAAAGCAACAGCATCTWTACAAAAAATATCATGAAAACAAGAGGGGCAAAGCTATTGCTGCCCAGACAGAAGGTGAATGACCACCCAGGAGGTAACACCCTCGGGCAGGGAAGTAAAGATACAAAGTTAAGGGCAAAATTATGTTTTTTTCCTAAGAAGCGCAAGACTCACAACGCAATTAAAGAGTTCACATTCCCACAAGGACCAGAGATTCAACCAGCAAAGTCAGAAGCACCASTTCTCAATGGATGGGACACCAGAACTGTAACAACTGGGGAGATCCAGAGACCTCTGCCATTCAGGTAATTCCACCTGGAGTTCCTCCTCTTTCTGGTTTTGTTTGAAAAACAAAAAGCTAGAGCAAAGAGGCACATTCAGCAGTCACCTCCAGAGATGAGGCAGAGGGACATGTACACACGATTAACAAAATATGACTCAAATGAAAGCAAAGAAAGCAAAGACAAACTGTCAGTTCTTCAAAATCACCCAGTTCCACCCACTAAACAGAACCCAAAAAAATACAAACACAAAATACGACCCAAATCTGGTACCAACTGAAACTAAGAGGGATCTTACATCCAGGATCACACTGGAAAAAAAATGACATCCCAGTGAGACTCCACAGGATGCTGCAAAACCCTGTTTTTTGCAGGCTACCACTGATTTTTGCCTGTTAAAAGGATGTTAGGAGTGTTCCAGCCCAGGACTTTCCTGCTCAGCCACTGAACTCCAGTGGTGCTGCCCATTACAGACCTGCCCAGAACCTGGGGGCTCTGCCCAGGCTGAGGGATGTGGTTAAAAAAGGAAAAATCAGCAGCAAAGCCCCTTCCATCATGTGTCAGTCAGGTTTGTCTCCATATTTTCTCCACACATGCCTAAGGGAGCAGACAGCCTCCTTGCACATATTCTGCAACTCTGGTTAAAATGAGCATTTTTAACTCCCTAAGGAAGGAAGCAGTGTTCCAGCTGAGGTGGCAATGATCCTGGAGGCAGGTGAATGGAAGTGTGATACATTTCTAATTTTGTAGAGACAGTCCTGAGATGCAGAACACCTTGGGCTTTGTCTCTGACACGGCGCACTGAAGACTCTGTAATGAGCATTACCCACAAATCCTTCAGCTTTTAATTAAGTTGTCCAAGTAGCTCAAAATCTGAAGTGCTTGCCTCCCCTTTTCAAAGAGAAAATTTTAAAAAACAAGAAGCCAGCATAAAACAATCACAAAAAAAAAAAAAAAAGGCAAAACTCCGAAGAGCAATCAGAATTGTAGGCACACCTTCAGCACCACAGATCTTGACTGCCACCTCATGCTCAGCCTTTGGCTCAGGGTTTATGGTGTTCAAGATTTACCTTCAAGACTATGTCTGACAGAATTGTGATGCTCTGAAAATACCACAGAATCACAGAATTCCACAAATCCATAGACTACTGTTTTAGAGAAGGGAGTCTTTACAACACCTTACCAACATACGCAAGAATTTCAGGCACAAGGGTAGCATTCCCCTCCTCCCAGCAAGTCTGAGCTACAAAAAAGTCCCCAAAACCAAACCAAACTAACAATTAGAAAAAAAMCAAACAAATAAACATTCAAAAAGCCAAACAACCCCCGAAAATTAAAACAAAAAAGAACGCCTGAAACCAAAAAAAAACCAAACTGAAAAAACAGACCAAAGACCAGAAACAAAAAGTCCCACCTCCCAAACCTCCACAAAAAAACTCCCAATGTTCCCCTAAAAAACAATAAAAACAACCAAGGAAAAGCCTCCTCCAAAATCAGAACCAGCTAACAGAGTGAAATAAATCCTTGTTCAGAGTATGGAGTTGTGTTAATCAACAAAACAGAATAAAGAAAAAAATGTTAATGCAAATAATTATTTGTTGGCAAACCAAACAGCAATAAAAGATAGAGAAGAAAAAAATTAACAAATAAATTCTCCTCTGCAACCGAGAAAGACTCCTTGGAGATGAGCCATGTGGAAGCTGAAGCCACCATATCAAATGAGTATCACTCAGTGAATACTGACCACTGCACATGGAGTAATATATATTTTAGTTCCCAGAGTCATCTTTCAACAGCAACTTCTTTGGTATCCAGGTATCCCTTACTACATTTGTAAAGGCAGAAGAACTGGCCACATCATTCAATGTTTATCATTCAATTCAGGTTTATCCTTCTTTCATCTTCATTAAAATAAGGGTGTTTCCCAAGATGTTCCCTCCACGCAAACCAGCTCAGATACCCTTCACTGACAAACACAGCAGAGCTCTTCTCATCTTCTCCCCTTCCAAGAACTGGAAGAGTATTTTTCTTCTGTGACATTCTCAGACACAAACAAGT
Source organism: Cardinalis cardinalis (assembly GCA_014549065.1). NCBI lineage: Eukaryota > Metazoa > Chordata > Aves > Passeriformes > Cardinalidae > Cardinalis > Cardinalis cardinalis. The sequence goes on from JACDOX010000558.1 coordinate 89,096, forward strand.
GAGGAATTACCTTGCAGCTGTGCTCAGTCCTTGCTCCCCAACCCAAYATCAACAGAGACAATGAATTATCAAAGCACAGCTTCTTTATGGAATGAATTAAATGGATTATGGACCTGTAAAGAATTGTGTGTGAAGGAATAAAAGCTGTGGCACACAGGTACTCAGGAACTACTCTTCATTGTTAGCAGTGGCTTCAAAAAGACAGAGCACTTTTTCAGAGTGGAATATTAATTCTGCAGGTTTAATAAGGGGGAGATGAAATACACATTCTTCTGCTAAATGGATTTGCAAAGGAAGACATGTTAAGACTGGTGTCCAGAAAAGTGGACTTAGAGTTCATTTTGAACTACAACATTCAAGTGTTCATTGTAAGATTGCAGTAAGAATGCTTACAGYGTACTTGTCTTGAGGGGAAAAAAAAACCCACAAGAGGGAAGGATGTGCAATCTCTGTTCTGCAAATGCTTTTGACAACCATCAGCAGCATTTCAGCCTCCCCCTATCAATCTTTCATTCAAGAACAGCTTGAGGAGCAATCACCCTCTATTCCTCCTGAAGGCAGACACTCACACGGCAACAGCTCTCAGCAAGTGCCAGAATTTAACTGAAATAATGTTATTTTTCAACCACCTTTGGCATTTTAGCCAAAAGAAGCACCAAAACAGAAAAGGGAGACACATAAAGAAGTTGCTGCTGTTCTTCCCAGAACCTTCCTCCTCCTCTGCTGAGGATGGATTAAGGCCACAATCCCCTCTGCCAGTGCCGAGGCGCTGTGAGGCACAAAGGGGAAGGAAAACAAACAAACAATGCAGATATAAATAAATAATTGGGCACCAAAGTAAAAAGAAACCTCACAAACACTGCAGGGAAAACCTACCCATGCACTTCCACAACTCAGACCAGCAGTGGGCACCCCAATGAGATTTTCACCAGTCATAATGCCTTGACTCAGCACTCATGCTTTTTCTGGATAAGGGATCCTAAGTAGCAAGCCCCAGGATTAAAAAGTATCACAGACACACTGATTTCAGAGCAAAGAATCCATTCTAAAAGGACAGAGATGCTTTAGCACCAATCATCACTGTCGTCCTTTCAAAGTAAATATATTTCCTGATAAGTAAAGAACAATGAGCTGAAGAAGCAGCACAGGTTCTGCCTGCATTCCTGTAAAGAACAACTCAAAATGCCAGGACACGTTAGAGAGGATCCTATTTCACACCACACCTGGTGAAATATGGCCTCATTCTAAGCAAGGGCTTCCAATTCCTACAATATATTACTCTGTCTTCCTTTTTACTATCACATTTTCACATCCAGACAGCAGCCATGCACAGGCTGGGCTTTTACACAGAATCTCTCCCTGGCATTTCCCTCTGCGACAGTAGAAAGAGAACAGATCCTTCTCCACATTATTAACATGGATCAACACAGAGCAGGGGGTTCCAGAGCACAGCCACACACAGTGTGAGCACTTGCTCTGCACTGTTCTTATGAATTTCATGCGGCTGTGTGGCAGAACACTCTGTGCTCCAAGGGCAGCCCTCTGACAGGCAGCACTGACTGCAAGGTTAGGACAGCAGGACCATGTGCCTCACCTCAGGGCAAGACCTGCCTCCCTGAGTTTGGATAAGCTTCACTTTTATCACTCCCCTGTCTCTAGCAGTGGTCAGCAGCAGATAGGAAAGAAAACAAAACCAGTGATGTAAAAAAAGTTCAGGTCTATGTTGATGTTTCTCCCAAATACTTTTACAGACTCAATCTCTGGGCCAGGGATTTCTTAATTCCGTGTATTTTATAAACCATCCTGAGTTTTTCTTCAGTGACTTTGTGCCATCTGCCCTTGAAAGCATTAATATTTTAGCATCCAGGAGCTTCTAGAGCACTTGTGCCCCAAAGGCCTCAAAAGTGGAAGTGATCTGAAATTGGTAGAAAGGCACACACATAGGTAAGCTGAAGACAATGCCCAGATGGGGAATAAAATAAAACCACACCAGCTGTCCCTCACAGGCTGACAAACTGCTAAAAGCCTTGGAACACCAGGAAGCAAGGGGAAGAAAGGAAATTTTCTATTCCATACCCTTTGCAATGGCATGCTGCAAACACGTGGCTCAGGTCCACGATGCCCCATCACAGTGAGAGCACAGAGGGACAGATCTGGCAAACCTGTAGCACACCACTCACTTCTGCTGGGTGGCAGCTGCAGCAATATGCCACAGCTTCACCTGCATGAGCAACCAGCAATTGCAACAGCCACCATTTCTCTTCTGTTAACACCACCCTATTATTATCGGCGCTTTTATTTGAAGGGATGGGACTACAGTTGGGCTGAGAACGATTTATTGTCCAGATAAACATCAGTCTCAAAGGCCGTGAGATTTTAAAGAGCAAGCAATTGGCCGTAGCTTAAAGTAGTCACAAGTTCTTTGTTACAAGACAATATATAACTTTCAAATCCAATAGGCACTTGCTACAAAGTTTATTTTGCTTTTTAACCTATCACTTTTACTTACTTCTGTTGCAATGAGTGTACTTTTATCCAATGGGCCACTATCACACCTACACACGTTTCTATTATAACTTAGTTTATATTAAACTCTTCTATTATAACTTATTCTTCTTATTACAACTTAGCTTCTTATATAACTGTAACTACTTATTTTAACTTAGTTTATATTATAACTCTTCTGTTATAACTTAGTTTAAATTTACAATGTTTACTTTGTGTTTTTAACCTATTGCTTTTACTTACTTCTGTTGCAATGAGTATATCTTTATCCAATTGGCTACTATCACACCTACACACGTTTCTRTTATAAATTATAAACTCTTAGCTTACTCTATACAATTACATTACTACACTACAAATCCTTCACCATCTTATCAATACAGTTTCTCACTTAAGGCACTTACAACTATAGAAACATAAATTTATACTTTTCCTGCTTAATGTCTGTGTACTTTATTTTTACATCAATCGAAGTTTCTTCTAAGGCTGCAGATCAAATCCCTCAGTGTGTGTGTAAGTTTCTATTTTTCCATTTTCCGCTTTCCCCCACTTGTAACACCCACAAGGAATGAAAACATTTCAGTAAAGCTGAAATTAGATTCTCAGCTGGTTTGTTTGTTTGGGTTTTTTTGAGACTTTCAGCAATTGTCTGATTCTCCCTAGAAGGTGAGCTCAATAAATGTAAGGTTCTAACAACCAAGACATCAAGATTTTAAGACAGATCCCCATGACTTGATTCTTTGTCCTGGAGCAATGCCTAATACCACACAGCACATACACTTTTATTGACATCTACACTGATGAAGAACTGCCCTTATTTTTTTCAATTACATACTGTACAAGCTTCTATCTATCTAGCAAACCTGCTGTGTTTTCTTCTGTCTAGTTTTAAGTCTCCCTTCTCTTTAAGAAGAAAGGGTTAAGAAGCCTCTTCTACACCCTAACAGTATTAATGGAGAGTTCCTCTTGATGCTGTGCCTAACTGGCATCTCCCACTCAAAGCAGTGTCAGGCCATTCCTAAATTTGCTTTCCTTCAAAGCTCCACCCTCCTTCTCTCACCCCCTCAGGACTATATACCCAAAGAATCTCAGAGACAAGAGTCGTTTGTTGTTAATTTTGGGTTAAATAACAACCATGCTGATTTTACTATTTTCCTTTCAGTATGGATACAAACTCCTCAAAGACCTCAACATTTTCATGTAATTTCTCTAATGCCAAACCTTTTCTAGTAGGCAGGTGAACAAATTCAATATTCTAGACAACGTTGCCCAAAGCTCTCTACAGATACACTGTAAATTTCTGCCTCAAAAATTGAAGACTATAGGAATAATCTCTGACTTTTAAACAAAAAAAWTTAATATTGCAGACTCTTGGGAAAGCTGTTGAAAGATTCTGAGTTGCCTCCTCAACTGCTTAACAAATCAGAGTGTTTTGGAGGTAGGCGTGAGTCACAGTGGAGCCAATGCCCCTCAGTGGGTCTCTGGAAGAGGTTTTCGATCTATTTCCACTTCTAAGGACTGCAGAGTGCATGGAACAAATCAAACACATGAAGAAATTCACAAGAGGAAACATACATGCAGTATTCTAAAGACTCAAAAAGCAGAAGTATCCAGACAACAAATTTCAGTAAGAGTCTTGTTTTTGCTGGAAACAGATCTTCTCAATAAGAGGTCAGAAACATTAACCCCAGAACCCYGAACTACAGGCCTCAACTCCCACCCTTCCCACAAAAAAATGTCAGCACTTCTCTAATAGGAAGAACAATGTGCAGTCAAAGAATATGGCATTAAACCAAGATTGTATAAATGCACAATGGTATTTATGAAAAAAAACAAGCTGTCTGGAGAGGAAAGGTGGAACATATTCTCAGGCTGGAGAAGTTTTCCTTGCTTTCTGGACAGGAAAGAAAAGCAATTGCTTGAATCATCTACTTCAGAGGACTGTAACAAAAGCATTCACTGACCCTGATTTGCAGTGCAGTCAAACAGGCTCAGGCAAAGTGATTTCCCACACAGCTCCTGCTGAGGATGAACCATCAGGTGGAAAGCATCAGGGTGCACTCCCTCCACCTGTACTTCTGAAAAACCAGGACCATCAGAWGTGTCCCACACTGTACCAGCACTGCACAGCAGACATCCCACTGAGGTAACTTCCATGGATACCAAGTATCAGGTAAAATATGAACAGAACAAAAAAACCCCATTTCCAGTAGGCTGCTCAGCAGCTCAAGACAAAACTAAACATTCCTGGGATGAATAATGAATGTCTGGAGTCACCCGTTTACTGTCCAAAAACTACCACTTTGCTATCAAAAGGCAAAATCAGCATAGGAGGAAATTCATTGCCAACTTTTCTTAATATATCCAAACACTTGGATTTACCTCTTCCACTTCTGCTTTCTTCTCTCCTGCCTTGGAAGAAGCTTCATTTGCCTTCTTGTCACCATGCTGTGAACAGAGAAAATAGATGTGTAGTTATCTAGATCTTAAATCTTATCTTCCACACAAAGAAATTCTCAAACTTCTTAGTGCAAGGATGATTCCGTTCAGCCACCACAAAACAACAGCAGGAAACACTTAAAGTTTTTCTTCTCACTAATGGAGAGGATTTCTAAATGGCCTGCTGGATAACTTCAAGAGAAATCAGTCACAAAGTCATGACACTTAGGGCTGTACACGACTGTTCCTGTGAAAAGTTCTGGAAGATATTCAGCTTATCACTCATCCCTCACCAGCAAAACACTCTCCAGTGCTTGTTTTGGAAATGTCAGAACCACGGGCTTCAAACAGCTCTCAGAGGCACCAACATGACGTGTGCAACCCTCTCCAACATCTGAAGGCCCCTCAGACACACTGAAATGTTTGTTATGCCCAGCCCTCCTCGCCTGAAAGAAAGCTGTTACCATGATTGCTGTAATTCTGGTGCTGACAGAGGAAAAAAAAAAAATGCTCCAACAGTCCAGGCACAGGTGCACGTTAGGAAATACAGTTCTTCCAGGATCCCTGAACCTCCTGCATCTTTTGTCTGCTCTTCCTTTCACTTAACCTGATGTACAATCCCAGCAGCTCCCCTTGTGCAGCAACGCAAAGAAAGACACATTTTGCTCACTGGCATCCAGCATGTTGGAACTGTCTGCATCTCTGAAAAGGGTCCCTCAAAACATCTCTTTTCAAAAATAACACAAGCAAAAAGCATAAATTAATATAAAAGGCAACATAATAGAGCTACCCTCTAGTATCTCAGCTGGTGCAACTTCCCACAGCAACTGAGACATCTGGGAGGGAGGATTCACGTCTGGTTTGTTTCGTTAAGTAAAGACAGGAGATGATTCAAGACCCATTCATTCCCTTCTGCTTTCGGGACTGAGCAGCAGGAGGTAGAGCCTGCTAATCCACTAAGTAATGAGTTCCTGCAGATCTTTCTTTACATGGCTATAGGGAGAAAGCAATGATCCATGTATCACTGCACTATCTTCAACAGAAATCAGTTCCAGCACATCAGCAGGAGAAAACGCAGGCTGAAAAAAAGTACTACAGCAACAAAAAATTTCAGTAATTGTTTTGGACAACCTCTAACAACACAAGTTTTCAAAACGAGTTTGGTTATGACTAAGACACTCAACGAGTTTTAAAATTGGAAATGCCATGGTCATGTTCCAAATGTGCCTCTTCAGAGGAAAAACAAGCCCCATTGGTTGTCTATTCAGGTAAGAGATTAATTCATTTACTGCTCCATAATAGCACTTCCAGTAGAGACACAATTTACCCAGCTATCTGTGCTTTTTACTGCTCCAATAAAAGCACATTGCACACATATCAGTAAGAGCAGTGCCAGCGAGTCTCCTGTTGCTCACAGAACAGGAATTTCAGAGCCAGCATTTGCCATAAGGCTCAGGAGTTAAAGGAGAACTCTGTTGATCATGCTGTCTTCTTGCATGGATATCCTCAGCATCAAAATGCTCCAAAAATAAAGTATTTTCCTGAATCCAGCTATTAAATAACAATAATAATTATAATAGTCCAGCTATTATCTTGCTTTCATTTGTCTCCTTCTTCAAATTCAGACATAGCTTTAAAAGCAGTAACACCAATTGAAGTGTAGGGTCTCTACTTGGTTTTTTGGTTTTTTTTTACTTTTACTAAACCCAAGTCAGGGAATGCAGGAACTAAATATTTGCTTCCTACTAAGCATGCCAGGCCTTCATCAGGGCTGAATCTGTGTTCCCCTTCCTCCCTAAGTCCACCTCCTCATCTTSACACCAAAGAAACCCACAGCAGACAGGACCTTGGCACGGAAAGGGCATCCAGACCCAGGACTGGGAAGAGGGAGATATGGAAAGGGACAGGCAGGATTCCCTCATCCTCAGGCAGATCARCTCCCTGAGGGACCCCAGGGCAGCTTCAGTGCCCAGAGAGGATGCAGAACAGACCAGGACAAGGACCACAGCTTTGCTACCCCTAAACTCAAGTCAGAGAGACACTAAAAGCATGACATCTTCCCTCCAGAAGGCAATGCCAGACAGCATCTAAAATAAAGAGAGTTTGACTCAGAGGCCAAATATGTTTATTGCAACCTAGGGAACAAAGCACATGTGGTCAGACCAAAGTAGTTTTGTTTTGTTTTTTTCCCCAATAAGTTGAGTAATGCACTGTGTACACATAGAGCCTTGATAATTCATTCCCTGGCCTCAGACAATAAAACAGCCTGTGAAAGTTCTGCCTTGCAGGAAAGTCTGTCCTGTCCTGAAGAGGTAACCTGGGAAAGCACAGCGTCACAGTACACCTGAGGAAACCATGCTGGTTCCCTGAACAGTGGATCCACAAGGTATGATGAGGGATCCCATTTCAATAATGCTCTTCAACAGCTCTTTTCTTATCTGGATTTTCCAGGTTTGAACCCTCCACTAAGAAATTAAACATACAAAAATAAATAAAATAAAACCAAAACCAAACAACCCCCAAAACAACAAAAAACTCCAAACAAAACAAACAAACAAAAACAAAAAACCACCACCAAACTAAAAAAACACCAAACAAACACAAAACCCCCAAAAAACAAACAACAAAAAACAACAACAACAAAAGAAACAGGCAGTAAATCAATCTGCTTAGTCAGAAGGCTAAGCTCAGGTTTTGTGGGACAGTGCACATCCACTGCTCGTTCATACTCACAACTCATGATGACAAGCTGACTTTTTCTTTGAGTACTCTTTACTTTTCCTGCTCATCTTCCCTTACAGTGCCAAAAATTCAGATTCATAACCAAGGCAGTGGATCAGAGCAGCTCCAGCTCTCTCACATCAACAGTGGGCGTACAGCTGAAGTGACAATTTTAGTTTAACTCATGAGCTAACAATTCCTTGTAGCTTTTAAGCTGGCTCAAAATATTTTCCAACCTTACTAACTAAAAAAAACAGAACCAAACCACACAATCCTACCCATAATCACACGTTCACGAAAATACATAAGTGTCATGAGCAAGAAGGTTTACCCTGAGATCTTCATCCTGTTGTAAAGTGCACAAAAATGTCACCACACTATTAAGACACACCTTTAAACTTCTGACTCAAACAGCACTCATAAACTAGAGAGTAACTGGTGAAAAAGCATAGAGAAAATTACTAACAACTGAATAGACACCTATGTGCACAAAAAACCAACCCTCACTAAAGGCTTTGCTTGCAAGAAATTCCTTCTAAACCTCAGGAGATTTAGAAGCATTAACAAGCCTTTGGTTTAAGGCCACTGTGCAGCATCTCGGAGGACACACAGTAACTGGGTGAGAAGTGAAGTCTTGCAAGATTCTCAGCTAAAGTGAATCAACTCAGCCTTACAGACATTTAAGGAGATGGGAATCTGACTTTTGCTCTCAGCTGGAACTGGGAGGAAGACAGAGATCCTTGGCACTGCTTGGAAAACTGTCAGATGCAAGGAGTTGCCAGGGGAGTTACAATCCAGCCAGGTAAAGACTTGAAAGGTGAAATCCAGACTCTCATTGCATCCAACCCCAGCTTTAAATACACGAGCCAGTAAAAACCTCAGTCTCCTTTGTGTCTGTCCCTCTCACCCTCCTCTTCTGCCTCTCCTACCTCCCCATGCATGGGAGAGGACTCCAGTCTCAAGTGCCAACAACCACAGCCAGGGGTTCCCAAAGGAGCAGCCGTGGGAGCAGTTTCCTTACCTGACCACRCACAGCCACATCTTGGTATCTTTTCCTCCCCTGGATGCAAGGACACAGAGCTAAGGAAGCCTTTTAAATCCATTCCATAGCTTTATGCAGTAACCCTCAAACTTTTCCCTTTGTGATTTTGTGGCACCTCCACCACATTGATTTGACCTGACACAATGACTGATACCTGGAAACAGTGATCCAAGCTACATGGAGCAACTTAAAAGTACAGTTATCACTTCAGGAGGTTTCATCTTCCTGATCATGAATTTAGGAAGTGCATTAAAGTGATATTTTCTCTGAAACCAACATTTCACAACACGTGCTTTCTGTAAAACTTTAACGGAATGCAAACTTTTTTGTTTTCTTTTCACCACTCCACACAGAGGCCAACTGCTTCCTCCTATGCGTAACAAACCATAAAGGTTTCTTAAAGGGTTTTAAAAGCCTTATAAAGCAGTCGCGGGTTCGTCAAAGCAATGAGCAGGGACCCAAGTCCACCCAAACCACACGGAGCCGTCGGAGAGCTGTGGTTTGCTCGGGGAGGATCAGCCAAGCGACAGCAGCACCGCCGCCACCCACCTGCCGTGCAGAACACGCTCCTGGGAAAAGGCGCAGCGCAGTTCTTCCCAAAACAGGAACATTCCCACACAAAAATCCCGCCTTACTCTTCCTAGYGCGGTTTCACCGCCCCGCGACCCTGCGTTACTCGTGCGACGACCACAACTGCTAACAGCACCAAAACCCCCAGATTTCTGTGCCGCTTTCTGGCAGCGCATGGGATGCTGGAGCGCGCCACGCTTCCACCTGACCCGAACCATTTTTTTTTTTTTTTTTTTAAAGCACTATCTCGCCTCCATCCGCACCACAACCCCTTTCCTCATCCCCTTCTCCATCCCGACCGCCGCGGAGCATCGGGAGCATCCCGCCTGCCCAACCCCACGCCCCCGCCGGCCGCTCCCGCGGGGCTCCCGGCCCCTCACCGGGGTGGTCCCGGCTCCCCACCGGGGCCTTCCCCCTCACTCACCATGGCGTACCACCAGCGGGCGAAAGCCATGGCGCTGCGGCTGCTCCTCCTGCCCGCCCTGCCTGGCACTGCCCGGCCCGGCCCGGCCTGGCCCGGGACGCGCCCAGGGCGGTGCCGGCGCGGAGCCGCTCCCCCGCCGGGCCCGCGGGGCACCGGGGGCAGCCGGAGCGGCATCGCCGCCCTCCTCCTCCTCTGCAGAGCCCTCCCCGCATCCCCGAGCCCGCCTTACCGCCGCGGGCAGCGGCTGCCAGCCCGTCCCGGACATGCCGATCCCGGGCAGGAGCGGCTCCCGGTGTCCCTCAGCTCCACGGGCGGCTGGAGCGGCCGCGGGTCCCTCCCCTTCCTGCCGGGGCCGAGCCGGGACGGGGGAACCAGGGGGGCCGCCGTGGCGAGAGTGGGATTTCTTTAAAATAGCGTTGATTTGAGGCGGCTGGCGGGAGGAGCGCGCAGATTTTTTTTCTTCTCACGAAAGTGATTCCCCTTGGGAAAGCGTTTGGGTGCCGACAGCCGAGCCTAGGCGGCTTCAGGCTCCATGGTAGCTCCCAGCGAGGATTTTGTCCTTCCCCCGAGATGGAGCCGGCCGAGGGTTCTTGGGGCTCCTCCGGCACCCGGCTCCTCCGCCAGCTTGCCTCCAAATTGGGCACCCTGTTCCTATGAGAGCCTCTTTCCCCAGCCTTGGCATCCTGGCTCCTCCACCAGCCCCTGGCTCCTGTGCCAGCTCCCCTAGAGCTGTGCCACCCCAGCTCCTCAGCTCATTCCCACCGCACAAACAAACACGGCTGGTTTGGAAGTTGGCCGCGCATCCCGTGGCTTGGTGCGGTGCTAAGCCTCACACCCAGGGGATTTGTTGCAGGTGGGGTTGTAAGATGGAAAACGCAGGTATTGTGTGCAGGAATGGGCACAGTTTGGCGAGATTGTCTTGCCAGGTTGTGTGCAGTAGAAGGAGTTAGAGTTTGGGGTGTTCTGTGCCAGGGAACCTCAGGCTGGATGGGTGGAACAGTCTTGGGGTCTCTAGCTGGTCCGAGTGACCCCGAGATAAGTTAGAAAGTATTTTTTCTCAGCTTGGCGGTCGAAGAAAGAGTCAGAGCTCTTCATTTCTCGGTCTCAAGGTTGTTAATTGTATCTTATTTATAAAATTTTTTCTCCTGTCTTGCTGAGGTCCGCTCAGCAGGACAGACAGAGGCACTCTGCCTGCCCCCAGGGTGGTGGTATCTTTTTATACTAAAAACTGTGTGTACAATATTTACARTTACTTCTCAATACCTATCACCTATGTTAGACAGTGAGCTTCTACTCTAAACCAATCTAAAACTGCCAGCACCACAGATGAAGATGGAGGCTAGGAAGGAGAAAGGCTGGTCACACCCCAATTCCTCCATCTTGCTCCCTGAACTCCCATTCTAAAAACCCCAAAAAATCTATTTTTCACCCCATGATAAATTCACTATCCTTCTACTTAAACTTTCATGGCTTGTAATTCTTCATACAAGGTTGATAAGTGTTTTTTCCAAGGGCTGAATCAAAGGCACAGGGATCTTGGGCTCTGTGCCAAGGTCTCTGAACCCCCTGGACAGGGTCTCGAGTCTTCCAGGGAATTTCCTGGGTTCCCACAGAACAGCTGTTGGAGGAGTTGCACTACTCCGAAGGGTTAACAGCAGCAGCTCCTGAGCACATCTTTGTGTCAGGAGGCCCTGTCTGTAAGCAGAAGGAAGGAAAAGTGTCCCAGCCATTAGGGAGTGCTCCTCAGCGGCTTCCTTGGGGAGCAGGCAGTAGGTTAATCTGCGTGGTTGGACGCCTGTAACCCCAATTAGTGCCCACGCCCTGGGCTGTCAGACAAGTGGGTGAGGCCTCCCCTCCAGGTCTTGGGAAAGGACTTCGTTCTGCTGAGAGAGGGGGAATGTTCAGAGGGCTCTGCCTGAAGCCACCCCTGTTTTTCCTTCCTGATTTCAGCCTGTGACACTCGGCCAAGGCGCTCCAGAGGAGGTGGAGGGGCCGATGTGTGCAGGTTCACCTGGGGTCACTCTGACAGGTCTAACAGACCTGCATTCCTCCAGCTGGCTGCAGGCAGCCCTCGGGGAGCGTCACCCACCTCACTGCCTGATGAGAAACAACTGGAGCTGACAGTAATTGGAGTGGTGGAGCTGCACAGGAGCAGGGCAGCAAGGCAATAAACCCTTGGTGATGTCAGCCTGCATCATGCTGGGCATTCAGGGTCCTGCTGACCCAGAAGCACATCATTCCAGCTCTGCTGGTAGGTTCAGGTTATAAACGAGGTCTGAGCGCTGCTGCAGGAAGGAGGGGAGCTGCCCAGACGCTTGCCTCAGGTCCTGCAGTTGTTGCAGTGTTTTGTAAACTGGCTGGGCTCCATCCAGCCTTGCAAGGAAATCTTGCTTTAGGGCCAAGGGCTTGGCATTGCTGCTTCTATTAGAAGGCTCCTCTAGCTTGCCACTGCTTCAAGAAACCATTGCTTATTGGCAATTTCTTCCCAAGTTTATTCTTAGCGATATGTAGTTTATATGTAAAGGATGCAGGCAGCACACATTTACCTGGGGATGGAAAAGCAGGTTCTTGTTTGTCTGAAAGAAGGAGAGTCAGCTGATGGAAGCCTGAGTCAGCTTTTTAAATACTGAAGGCCTAAACACTGCTCCAACAGTTTACTCATTTGGGTGCAGATTTGGATGTTTGAGTAGAGCGGTCATAATTATCCAAGTCAGCCTGACAMTTATTATCTCTAACTAGGAAAAAGTAAGTTTTTCATGCAGCAAACAAGTGTGTGGTATCAAAATCGCACTGTGTTTTCTGTTACGTTTTTTACTTATTCCTTCAGAACATCTGCAAGTGAACAAAGCCACTGAGGCTTGCTGAGATTTTACATGGCATTAGCCATGGAGTTCTGCACAGGGCTGATCAGAAACAGATGCAAGAAGTGATGGACAGCACAAACATAATTTTCTTTCAATGTTTATTGGCTGGAAAAAGAGCAGGTGAGCGCATCAGGAACATACAGGTTGTTCTTTACTGCAGTGATGTGTGATGTGAAGTACTCAAAAAGAGTTTGTGTGCTTTTAATAGTCATGGATATATTTCCTTGTAATTCAAGGTATTAGGAGTCTAAAATTGGAATGGAGAATCACAGATTCATTTTCCCCACCATGCCTCATCTCCAAAGGGCACCAGTTGACGTCAAATGCCTCCCAATAAAAAGGTGCTCTAAATTCTGGCAGGATGGGATGAAATTTTTGCCAGGCATACATATTTTATTAATATAACTTGCATAATGCTATGACTGCAAGCTTATGAGTCATTCACAAAATCTACAAAATAAAGTACAAAATCTCTTGTGTAACTGGATTTTTATCTAGGGTAGTTTAAAAGAAGTCTTAGTATAAAAACTAGTTAAAAATAGGTGGTTTTTTTAAATCTCTTTCATCCTCTTCCTGTGGTTTACGAAGAAATTCATTGGAAGCTTTTGTTCTCTTGTCCTCCTCTGAAACCCAAAACCATTAGGATTTACTTTTTTTTTCTTTTTAATTTGATGCAGTCAGTCCCACCCTGTTTTAGCACACCATCAAAAACAAAGTACATTTCATTTCTTCTTCTACTGTTTTTGTTCACAGCACGTTCAGTAAATGGAAATTGGAATTTTAAATAATGGAAACACTGGGGGTTGATAAGCCTAGTTTGATGACATCCTTGCTCTAGAAGGCAATAATGCCAGTCCTTATTCTTGATAAGAAAGGTTTATTTCCTTATCTATGGACACATGTATTTTTGCACATGTTATAAACATCTTATATCATATAAATTTTATGTCCTCTGCTAGTTTAGTGCAGTGTGAAGATTTCCTGCTGGACTTTATCCCACTGCTGAGTGGGGATTTCCTCTCCTGAGACAGAAGACATAAACTTTGACACCAACCAAGAGAAAATTAGTTTTCCTTGAGGTTTAATATTTTGTAATTCCCTAAATACCAAGCTGAACTTTAATTAAAAACCAAAACCATTTCAAAATTAATCTTGAATAATTTCTGGAGCCAGATTGGGYGATATGTATGAAAGTTTTCATCTATGCAAATTTTCTCCTATGTTACATGGAAATGCAGCAAATCCCAAAGTTTAGTACAATGTATCACATGCAACCATGAGGGGAAAAAAACCAAAATTGTAGCCTTCACCATCGAGGATTGTGTTCCACCCACCTGTGTTTGTCCTCTCCTCTCTCCCTAGTTTCTACTGGGGAAGCCAAATGGTGCTGTCAGTGCTGGGAGTCAGCAGAAATTCAAGATAATTGACTTGAAAACCACACTATAAATTAAGCTTTTAGCAAACCACAGGCATTTTTCTGGACTGGATACAGATCCAGATGAGGTTGTGACCCCAAAGTGAGTGCAAAAGGAAGAGCAGCACGATGAGTGAGGCGTTGCCCCAGTGAATGTCAAACATTGCAGCTATGCAGGAGTGGCCAGGCTGCAGCTCACTCTGTCTGCTGGCTTTATCTGAAAAGAACTTTCCCAGTGTGAGGTACGTTCTCTCAGGTGTAAACTGAATTATAAAAATACAGAAAAGTATATGGACTAGGCCTCATTAATTTTTATTAGCCTGATTTGTAAATATTTATGCATATGAAAATTACAATGCCATTCATCTTGGGTTCTTAAACTGTAGGGTTGGAGTGGTATGTAGAATTGTGTAGGTAGAAATTGCAGATTGGTGAGTCCTGTGAGAGGTGAGACAGAAAAGCCTTGTGCACTTAGAAATACACTTTAAACTCTTTATACATTAGGGTTTCAAAATCAATAGAAATCCACTCTCACAAAATAAAACACATTGCTTTTAAGTAAAGCTTACACTGTCAATGTGCAGGTTTTTGGAAAATGCTTTGATCTGTGCCAAATCATAAAATCCAAGCAAGGGATTTAAAATTCCGCGTATTCTTTGGACATTTTCTCACTTAGTCTCCATTTGCTAGAGAAACAATAATTTGCCTGAGACTGATAGCGTTCCCTCCAGTGCCACAGTGCCCTTATCCTTAATCATCAAGGTGAACAATGCTTCCCTCAGGGCACTTCCCTTCTTCAGGTGAAATTAATCCTGAGATTCTTGGTATTAAAAGGCTCCACAGAGGAAGGGCTGTGAAAAGGAGTTGTGGTTTTCTGAAGGGTATCTGGTAAAAGAAGTGAAAAATTGTCTGCTTTGGTTTGCAGAGGAGGAGTGGGTGAGTTTTGATGGCAGGGTGATGAAGGTGAGGTTTTACATGTCATCACACCCCTGCTTATGTTTTGGTTTGTCTTTTCTTTTTTGTCTAACCCATGCACAGATTCACATGCAGTCAAGGTTGAAAAGGCCCAAACCAGATTAAAATACAGTGTATAACTAATCCAAATGCAAAACTAAAGCTAATTCTCAACTACTTTATATATAGTGTACATATGCATTCGTCCATACATAAATATCTTGCAATTATTTTGTACAAGATGTGATGTACTGTACCACTAACCAATGCTTCCATGATTCACAGGTAGAATAAAAGACTAATGACTAAACACTGAATAAGAATAACTCAAAACAGCACTGATAGGTATAATAAATTTGCAATGAACTTACACACCAAAATGTTAGCGTGAGGCAGGATTTTGACAGAAACCTTGGAGATCGTCTAGGGCTAGGAATGTGAGGAAAAGAAAATCTCTTCCACCTGCCTCCACTCAGCTTTTGCAAGGGTTATGCAGAGCTGCAGCCTGGATATCAGCTGTAGCTGTCAGTGACAGAAGCAGCACGGAGTGGCCATGACCCTGTAATGCAAAAAAAAGATTTTGCAGCTGTTCCTTGGGGGTTTTCAGGACTCTGCTTCTGGGAGAGACCTGGACAGTGCAGGTTGCTATAAAACACAGAATGCTCTTATGCCAGGGCTGCAAAATACCTCTTTTGCTTCCTCCGAGGGTTTGAAAATTCTTCCCTGATCCTATGTWGTTTGGACAGTGATGCTGCCTAGGTGGAGTCACCATCCCTGAAGGGATTTGAAAGGCATGTAAATGTAAAAAGGCACTTGGGGACATGGTTTAGTGTTGGGCTTGGCAGTGCTGGGTTAACAGTTGGTCTTGATGATCTCAAGGGTCTTTTCTGACTTAAATTATTTTGTAATTCTGTGATTCTTCTTGTATTCTTTCAGCAGCTGCCCGTGAAACAAAATGTCAGTAATTACAAGAGTACTTCCACAGTGTTTCCTTCTGCACTTATGACAGGGTATGGGAAAAAAAAAACCTCTGGGAAACAAGAAATTCCTGTTGAGAGGCAGTGAAATTACAATGCTGAGCTCTGTCTGTTCAATAATTGCAGACTGGCTGGATAGGGGTTGGTGGATGTGGAGCAATTATCAGCCTTGTTAGCATCTGGTTCATCCTGTGTTTAACTTGGTTAACTAGGGCCTCATCTGAAAGTGACATTAATATGTTAAAAGCTGCATTAATATTGACAACCATGTAYCTGCTTACAGCCTGCCTCCTTGAATCCATTATATCCACTGCTCTGCCATTATTTCCCTCTTCATATCTTTTCTCAGTTGCCAGGATCAAATTCTTCTCCAGCGTTGGCACCATGGCTCCCTCCAGATAAAGTTTCACAGGTCTTTTCTTAGGTTAATACCACACTTGGTGCCTCTTAAAAAGCACAACTTGCAGTCATAACAACAAAAAGGAGGCCAAACTAAGGACAGGCCAGCACAGGAATATTTTATGGGAAATTGCAACACTGCTTCTCAGTAAATCATTTCTTGTTTCAGAAGTGCGTAAAAACACGGAGCTGGGATTACTTGGAAAGGAAACATGGGTAGCATGGAAAACATTTTACAGCTGTGTGTTGCTCTGAAGGCAGCAGACATTTTTAGTAGTTAAAAAAAGCCAGCGGGTTGAATAGGCATTGGGCTGAAGCATGGATAAGTGAGCACCAGGGCCACAGCACTTGCTGGGTGAAAGGCTCTGTGATGCACTGCCCGAGGACATCCCTGCTTGCAGCTGCTTCCCTTCCTGCTCATGCTCCTCTGAACTCAGGCATATGGCATCAATGGAGCCAAAGCATGGACAGCCTTCCCCTGGGAGCAGTTCTCAGTTCCTTCTTTCTCTTTTAATCTGCTGGGTTTGTGTTTGCCCTGAGATGTGCTGTGGGGCAGCCCTGCACTGCGGCAAAACCCGTTTCCGTGCATGCTCAGGAGCAAGGGGAGCACAGGAGTGCAGAGAACTTGATTTGTGGTGAAACCACTTGGTAGAGCAAGCCAGCATGATTTACATGCTGCTGACGTGCAAATTATCATGAGCTGTGACGGGGAGGGAGGGGGTTTTGCACATCACAAACCCACAAATCTGTCACTTCTACGCTGAGCTGCTTCTCCGAGGCAGGCTGGTGGGGCCAGACAACCCTGGGAGCTGAGGTGGTGCTCTGCTCCCTGTGGACCATCCCAGAGYTGCCTGTGGGTGTCCAGTGCCCTGTGCTGGGTTGTGAAGGTGAGAAAACTCCATCTGCAGACACACCAAATGCGTGCCACAAATGTGGGCGGGTGGAAAATGCGCAGCGGTTCTGGGGGAACTTAGGYATTGTGAACAGCAGCCCCAAATGTTGCAAAATCCGAAGTAATTCAAGTCACCACAGAGGAGGAGAGGAGTGACAGGAAATCCTCTGCTTGAGGAAATAAATTTGGTTTGTGTTGAGTGGCTTGTGATGGCACTGCAAGGGACAGAAACACCGTGCCCAGCCAGAATCAGCCTGGCCACTCTGCTCATGGTGATTCTCCGTCCTGGCACCAGCAGAGCATCCCTGCCCTGTGTCCAAATTCCCAGTCTGCTTCTGGATGAGGAGCAGAGAAGCTCCCTGGAAGGGGAGAGGGGCTGGGCCCTCGGGATCCATTCTGGGAGGTGGATAACACCCTCACCCCATGGCTGCTACTCCCCTCACAGCTCTGCTCTGACTCACCCCAGTGAGCTCTGTGGCAGATCTGTCCTGCTCTGCTCTCCTGAGGCACCAGGCCAGCAGCACAGCAGCTTTGGGGTGGAGTAATAAGCTAAATAATTAATGTGCAATTAATAAATATGTCAAAAATAGTGGCCCTGAGAGTGAAAATGAATGCATCCTGCTGTGTAGACCCTGAAAATCAATATTTTTGCAAAGAACAAAGTATGAGTGCAAGTGCCCGCCTGCTAGGGACACCAGGAAGTCAAAATCCTCCTCCACTCCTCAGAATTTGGCACAGGTGGAGGAAATGTGGTAGCTTGTTCTTGCCAGGGACCAGCTTCAAACCTCCCTGCAAATACTGGCTTTCCACTGCCACTCAGTGAGTTTTAGATCAAGTCAAAAAAACATCATTTTTGCAACAGATAAATGTGGAAACAGTATTTTGCATGAGCCAGGTTAAGATATCTACACCTGTGAAAATCCTCTCCCACTGTASGGAAAATACTGATAAATCATGATAGCAAATTTATCCTTTTAAAAAAGGCTCTGGAAAGGTCTACCAGCGCTGTGTACTGTTGCCAGAAGATAACTGTGAAAAATGCATATTTTATGGTTGGCTTTTCCCTAATATTAAAATGAATATTATATGTGTTGTGTTAGAAAGTAATGCTGTATTAATTTTCTAAAGTAGCGTGTCAAATGTAGTTTTAGGTTATAACATAAGGTTAAAATAGAAACTAYGCTATGTAAGACACTTTTTTTTTAAAGAAAGGACTTGCACCAAGATAGCAGCCACAGGACACCTAAATTTTTCAGAGAAAAGGAATTTATTGCTCTCTTATCAGAAGAAACAAACTTCTTCCCGCCTCGCTCAGTCCTGAGATGCTGTCAGGATTAAGAGGAAGAAGTTGACACTGACCAGACAGAATCCTGTGTTTGAATGGAATTTATGCATCATGTATGAGATGTATGAATATGCAACAGGCTATTGCTTTTAAGGGTTAATCCTTTGTTAATGTGGGTCCTTTTTCGGRTTTATTTTCCCTAGGAAAAGGTACCTGGAGGTCTGTAACTCTTTGTTTCTGTTGTCTTATATTGTCTTCATCCAAATTGTCCAAATTATTATTACTCTAATTATATTGCTATATTTATAACCATTTTATTATTATTAAACTCTGAAAATTTCAAAAACAAGTGATTGGCATTTTTCACAGGAAGAACAAGAAGTTTGGAGAGTTCAGTGCCGGTATCTGTGCAGTGATGCCAGCCCAGACATTTCCTCCATGTGAAAAACGCCAATCACTTGTTTTTAAGATTTTAAGAGTTGAATAGTAATAAAATGGTTATAAAAATAGTAATGAAATTAGAGTAATAATAATTTGGACAATTTGAATTAGGACAATATGAGACAATAGAAACAAAGAGTTACGGATGTCCAGGTACCTTTTTCTGGGCAGCATAAGCCCAAAAAAGGACCCACGTTAACAAAGGATTAACCCTTAAAAACAATAACCTGTTGCATATTCATATGCCTCATACATGATGGAWAAATTCCATTCAAACACAGGAATCTGTCTGGTCTGTGTCAACTTCTTCCTCTTAATCCTAACGGCATCTTTAGGATTGAGCAAGGCGGGAAGAAGTTAGTTTCTTCTGATCATGGAGCAATAAATTCTCCTTCTCTGAAATATTTAGGTGTCCTGTGGCTGCTATCTWGGTGCAAGTCCTTTCTTTAGATAAAAAGTATCTTACATAGCATAGTTTCTATTTTAACCTTATGTTATAACCTAAAACTATATTTAACACATTACTTAAGAGAATTAATACARCATAACTTTCTAACACAACGCATATAATATTCATTTTAGTATTTGCAAAAAGCCAATCATAAAATATGTATTTTTCACACTCCACATCCTCTGGCCCCACTACCCAACTGCCTGGGTTTGCAGCAGGAACTGGGGGACTGGCTTTGCCTTCCCAATGTGAGAAACAACTGCTCACTTTGATAATTTAAAAAGGTTTATTAAACCTTGAMAAAAATACAACAAAAGGACTACATAAGGAAAAAGTTGCAGCGCTGGGAACTGCCCACGTGCAGAACGCATGGCTGGTTCATCTTCAAGATGGATGCTCAGTCTTTTAAACCACTGGAGGTTGCATCAGCCAGCCCTGGCCCCTCCCAAAGTCTGTCAGTCGCTTCTTCTTTGCCATTTATCGATGGAAACTGCTTTCTTGTAACTGGATTGGAGGTCAGGTGTTGCCATGCCTCACCCCCTAAGCACCAAGCTTTTCCATTCCCAACTGCCCCATGCAGGGGACACATGTGCAGCCTTCTTTTTTACCTGTCTTAGACCACCCAGGCTGAATGATGGCAACAGTACAGAGGGGAAAGGGAACTATGGGGAGAATAGAGGACATCTAAACTACAATGACATAGCTATACATCACTAAAGCTTTTCTTAATCTTCRCACAATAGTTATCCCATAGTTGCCAGAGCCAGTCTGTGATGGTGCTCACAGGGGTTCTTGGATGAGGGAAGAGACGAAGGATCYGACTCCATGTTTCAGAAAACTTGATTTATTATTTTATTATATATATTACATTAAAACTATACTAAAAGAATAGGAAAAAAAAGTTTAATCAGAAAGCTAGCTAAGCTACGAATAAAATCTAAAAGAAAAATAACAAAGCTTCTGTCTCGCACAGAGTCTGAGCTAGCTGACAGTGATTGGCCGTTAATTACAAACAAACCAACATGAGCCAATCCCAGATGCACCTGTTGCATTCCACAGCAGCAGATAACCATTGCTTACATTTTGTTYCTGAGGCTCTCATCTTCTCAGGAGGAAAAATCCTAAGGAAAGGATTTTTCATTAAAAGATGTCTGCGACAGCCAGTCATCTCATTATCCATCTGTAACACCAAGGAGGAATCTCGGGGGACCTCTGGGGATGGGAAATGTGAAGTACAGCCCAAAGTGCCGAGGGGAATTCCACAGCGCTGTCGGAAGGCTTGGTGAAGTGATGCAGCGCTCCGGGGCGGGGAGCAGCGCTTTGCTCGCTCCGTGGTTTATCCCTGTTCCCAGGGCTGGGCTCAGTGGGTGCTGGGCTGCCGGGTGCTTTTCCCCCTCCTGATCGCAATCCTGCCATTCCCCGCTGCTCCTCGCTGCCTGCCGTGTTTACAGAGCAGCTCTTTGTGGGATGCTCAAGGCGTGACTCACCCGCAGCAGTGCCCGGACCTTGGCGGAGCTGGGTTGTTAAAGCTGAAACTTTCCTTTCCCTGACTGCAGATGAGCCGGGCTCTGCTGCACAGACCTGTTGACAAGACTGTGCTTGTACCCTTTGTTTTTCTTGTTTGTCTTGCCAGAAATCCTGTGCGGGAAGGTTCCTAAGAGTCATTCTAGCCCGGATGTGAATTTCTGAGCAGAGAAACGACGAGTTTGGGATGAGTTCAGCGCTGCTGTGCTTGTGCTGTTGGGGGAGTCTCCCGTGTGTCGGTGGGGCTGCACTGCCTCCCCTCCTCTCCATCTCCTCACCGTGTGGACCAGGGCTCTGTAAAAAAACTCCAAAATCAGCTGCACCACACACCTAGGAGGTAACACACTTTACACCCTTGTCTTTCACAGCTGAAGGTATGTGTTAGACATTTCTAGACCTAGCCCAATAAATTTCACCACAGTGCTTTTCACCTTTTGTTTGTTTGKTTGGGTTTTTTTGTTTTGTTTTGTTTTGTTCCTGTTTTTAATGGCCACTGGATGCTTCAAATTGTCCTGCTGGCAGCACAGGTTCATTCAAGGTAACTCATACCTGGGTTAATATTTGCTGTACGCAGGCTTTTGTGTCCTCAGCCCCAAGTCCTCCAGAAAGGGTCCATGGTGTACCCTGGTTTCCACCACTCCTGGGAATCAAAACAGCATCAACTATGCATCATTACTTTGGTTAAATTGCATTATTAATCTCTTTTTTCCCTGTTCTCTGATGACATTTGGGTCTCAAGCATCTCCCTGCCGTACTGAGAAATACTGAAAGATGTGGCAGAAAGACAGAATCTGAGGAATTTAAACTCTTAGACCTACAAAACCCTTTCATAGCTCAGAATGGCTCTGAGCATTGGTGGCATAATAGCAGTGGGTTCTCCTGAGCCATGGTACACTTTGTCCCAGCTGTGTCTCCTCTTCTTCAGGCTGCCCCAGGAGGATTTGATTTCTGCTGTCTCTTCTCTAGGGAACTCCCTTTGCCCCTCTGGGGCTGTGACTCATTTCCTCCCTGTGGCTCATCTCATCCTGTCTGCTGCCAGAGCTTGCAGCTCCCTCTTCTCCTCTGCAGCAGCAAAACTTGCTACAAAAACAAGTGAAGCTATCACGTTGTTGGAAATATTTCCCCCTTTCCTGCAGCATGCAGAGAGCCTTGTCTGTGGGGCTCTGTGATTGGTGTGGTATGTTAGGAAAAGTGGGGAAAATATGCGGTTGTTTGCATGTAAGGCCATTTTATGTTCCTGTTGTGCAATGTGGGGGGGATACACAGCCAGTAATAACTCAAGGAGTAAGGTAGCCTCAAGCTTCAGCCTCCAATTTGTTAATGTAAATTAAAATCTTGGGTAGTGAATGAAGGCAGAAATAACCAGGCTGGCAGTACCAGTTCTTGTGGTGAGAGGCACCTTGAGAGTGAGCTGGCCAGGAAATTGGGGTGCACATTTCCCTGCCCTGTGGGTGGGACCCTTCCCTTGCATGTGCAGCATAACTTCTATCTTTATGTTGTTCAAGATAGGTGATCTTTCTTTGCCTAAGGTACTGATCCTTTCTGAGACTGAAAACACAAAAATTTTCGTTGTTGTCTTGCCTTGCCTAAATTTGTTTTCACCTCTCACTCAGATTCAGTTTGTGTCATTATTTCTAAAAATTTTGGAACAGGAGGCAAAGAAAAATGAGTGGTAGGAATCTTAAAATTATTCAATCTCCTTTTAATAGAACTTAACTCTGATRTTTGGCTTCTTACAGGGTAAAAGAAGGACTTCTAAGGTRTATATATATATATATTTATTTTTTTTTAATCCTTCATCTGGTTGTAAAGCCCCTTGGGGAGGTGCCAGTGTGGTTTTTTTGCTTCTGTGGAGAGTTACTAGAGCTTGCCACATTCAAGGAGCTGGACTGAGGGATCCTGCAGCTGAAAGTGAGGAATTGCCATAATGTTGGGCCTGAGACAGGATGCAGCAGGGGTGTGAAATGTGGAAAAATAAAAATCATTCTGTGAAATCAGTGTCCAGGCTGTTCTCAGATCATGTGGAGAGAGGCCCATGGGGAAAATATCAGTCCTTTTACATCTGAGAGAGAACAATCTGCTGTGGACTCTGTCAGATGCATCCTGTTTTTCAGATTTCAATTTAACAGGTAAAAGGCAGCACTGTAGCAGTGATGGTTCACTGCTACAAAGAAAGGCATCAGTGTTCTAACCCCAGAATTGATTGCAATTAAAATTTGATGCAGACGGTATTCTGCATCATGTGAGGACACAGCTGAAATGCCAGTAACACAGAGCCTGTTTAATTTTTAATTTATTTTTTTTAATGCACTTGCTACTAATCCCAAACTGAAGCCAAGCTGGTAGAAGACATTATAGTCATGGGGCATAGTCTGTTGATACATTCCTTATTTTCTCTTGAAACACTTAAAATATTTGCCACCTGAGGAGGGCATGGAATCTGCTTGATTTTTTTCAAGTTTTTACTCAGTTTCCTTTTCCTTCTTATTTTCTTTTTTCTCTTCTCTTTCTTCCTTCTCCTTCTCCTTCTCCTTCTCCTTCTCCTTCTCCTTCTCCTTCTCCTTCTCCTTCTCCTTCTCCTTCTCCTTCTCCTTCTCCTTCTCCTTNTCTCCTTCTCCTTCTCCTTCTCCTTCTCCTTCTCCTTCTCCTTCTCCTTCTCCTTCTCCTTCTCCTTCTCCTTCTCCTTCTCCTTCTCCTTCTCCCTTCCTCTTCTTTCATCTTTTTCCCTTCTTTGTTTTGCCCTTTGTTTTTTCTCTTTCCTTCCTTTTGGAGGCAGAACAAGCAGCTGGAAGCTAATCCAGGGCCAATAGATTTCTACATGCAGCTCTGTGCTCACACTTCACCCCTAACACAATGCTTTCAGTTCCCGGCTGCAGTGAGCTAAAAAAAGCCTTCTCCAGGCAGGGGTGCACTTTGGGGAGAGGGAATGGTGAGCCTGCCAAGCCATGCTGGGGAGTGACGAAAAGCTCTGGACGTGGCCCAGGGACACCCTTGTCGTGTGTCAGCTCCGTGGTGCCCAGGAGATGGAGATGGTGGGGACAGACAGAGCTCCTCTCATGSCAGGGAGTGGGGAAAAGAGCCCTGCAACCACAGTGAAGTTGAAAAAAGTGCTCAGTTCTTCCTCCATTCCTGTGGCAGCTCAGGATGACTTCACTTTCCCATTCCAAAGTTGGCACGCAGCACCTGGGAGCTGGGAGCCCTGGAATGGGCGATGGCTTTTGGAGGCATCAGAGCTTCTCCAGCGCTGGTGCTCCCTGCACAAGGCACTGCCACGGCTCCCCCGGTGGCTGTGGACTGCCAGCCAGGCCAGATTTCATCTTTTCCCCCTCAAAGCAGCTCACTTGGTAGCCATGGCAACTCGCTGCCAAGCGCAGGCAGGCCCCGGGGCCTGCAGCAGCTCTGGGCCTGCTCGCCATGGCTGGCCAGGAAAGGGAATTTCCAGGAGCCTCCTCATCAGCTTACAGTCAGTGTTCTGGTGTCCCAGAAGACACCTATGAGGCTGAAATCAGAACGAGAGTTTGTGAGTACCGCTTCGTGTGCCAGTCTTTGTGAGGTGCAGCATCCCCCCCACCATGGCCACAGCATCCCCTCCATGGCCAGAACATCCCCTCAAGGGGCACAGCATCCCCTCAAGGCCCACAGCATGCCCCTTCCATGGCCGCAGGATCCCCTCCATGGCCACAGGATCCCCTCAAGGCCCACAGCATGCCCTCCATGGCCACAACATCCCCTCCATGGCCACAGCATCCCCTCCATGGCCAGAACATCCCCTCAAGGGCCACAGGATCCCCTCAAGGGCCACAGCATGCCCCCTCCATGGCCACAGGATMCCCTCCATGGCCACAGCATTCCCTGAAGGGCCACAACATTCCCTCCATGGCCATGGCATCCCCTCATGGCATGCTCCCACATCCCTACCAGGGTGTGGAGCTGCAGGCCTTGGGTGAGACTCATTAGTAAATCTGATGAGGGGAACAGGGCTCAGAAGAGGGCTCAGTTCTCCTCAGAAAGGCTGTTTGTGTTTGCTGCTGTCACAAAGAGCCTTGTGCCACAGTGCACCTTCTCTCTGTCTCAAAAATTCTCCATTGAGGTGTGCATTCTGGAGTGGAGCAGGGATTTGATCCTGCTCCAGCAGCRAGCTCTAAGGGGTTAAAGGATGGAGTCATACAGCCTGGGACTTTGCTCATCGACTTCTCGCTGTTGTTTGCAGTTGCAGACATTTGTTATACCCTGCATTAGTCAGATTGTCCTTTAAGACACAACAGCAGCCTTCCTTAGTGGAGATTTCTTAATTAGGATTTCTTAATGAAAACCTTTAGGTTGCTCTTCTGTATTCACACGGGGGCAGCCCAAACCCTTTCCTTTCATTGGCTTGAGGAGTTCTCCTCCTGAGGGGAGAGAGGCCATGAGAGAAAAACAAACCATCACATTCTCCTCGTGTCAGCAGCATGTTTTCAGGGCTGGGAGGGGAACTAGGCACAGCTCCCTCCAGACACCACTCTGGGGTGGTTAGGAGGGAATCATGGGCACATTTTGACCTTGGTGTGAGGCGCTGGCCCCACCCTTGCTGCTCAGTTCCCGCAGCTCATCTCGTGCTACCAGAAAGCGTTGCTGTAATCAGGAGCTGCAGCTCCACAAGCCTGGTATTGCTCCCTGGGGAGCCGTTCTGGCTCTGCTGGAAGAGGCAGCGCGGTGCCTGCGGAGCAACACGTTCCGAGAGCCAGGAAGAAGGTGGTGCCGGAGCCTCGGGTCTGCATTGCTCATATCTGCAGTGCTGATGTGTCTCTGTGCCCGAGTACCCACCCCTGGGTTTCACGCCAAGTGTTGTTTCTAATACAATGATTTCCCTGGAAAAGGGCAAAAATCTCCAGCTTCACACATCCGTTATGACAGGAGACGGGGACTGGCTGAAAAAAAAAAAAGACACTTGKAAAACAGAAAACAACTGATGGGATTTTGTTATACCAAAGAGCTGCTGGCAGATTATCAGTGCCACCATATAGACACTCATTGGAATCTTGTGAGGATTCACAAATGAATCATAAATTGTTGACTGGAGACTTCAGCACTGGCAAACACCACATAGTCAGCCTGATTCCAACCTCACAGATGTCTTTGGGAGGCCAGAACAGTGTGAGCAGCTGAGGAGGCTCCTGAGGCTTCCTTCTCTTGACCAGCCAGCAGCCCGTAGTGAGCAGAACCAGAACTAGGGCTGCTGCACTGACCCAAAGAAGTCACTGCTGCTGCAGTGCAGAAGGGAGCAGGGCTTCCATGGTGCCACTGCTGCCCTCAGCCTCCTAATGGAGATATTCCTCATGCTGCTGTGTCCCTTTGGCTGTGAACGCATCAGCCTGGTGCTTCAGGTTCAGGCCGGGCTAGATGCCCAGCAGAGCCAGGATGAAAGTTGTTGTTGGCCCCAGGGCCTGGAGGAGATGGGGGGAGAGGGCATTCAGCATGTGTGGCTGTGAAGGAGCAGGGGGCTGGTGACACCTGCAATGTYCCCAGAGCCTCTCTGGGCACCTGCCATGCTGAGAGCCCCAGGCCCCACTTCCCCCAGCCCTGGGGACAGTGCCCTGCCCTGAGRGTCCCAGCTCTCCCTCTGGCTTTAAACCCCCAGGGYGCCTTTCCCAGCCCCTATCCAGCTCAACTTTCCCCTGTGTGTGCACTCAATTGTCACAGACATGCTTTATGAAAAATCCTTTCCTTAGGATTTTTCTCCTGAGAAGCTGAGAGGCCCCAGGAACAAAATGTAAGCAATGGTTATCTGCTGCTGTGGAATGCAACAGGTGCATCTGGGATTGGKCTCATGTGGTTGTTTCTAATTAATGGCCAATCACAGCCCAGCTGGCTCRGACTGTCTGAGAGTCACAAGATTTTATTATCATTCCATTCTTTTTCCTTTGCTTGTTAGCCTTCTGATGAAATCCTTTTTTTCTATTTTCTATTTCTTTTAGTATAGTTTTAATATAATATATATAATAAAATAATAAATCAAGCCTTTTGAAGCATGGAGTCAGATCCTCATCTCTTCCCTCTTCCTGGGACCCCTGGGAACACCACCACACTCACTGGCTGCCAGAATCCAAATGTGCTGGGGCTGGGGCTGCCTGGTGATGTCCCTGGCACAGCTTCCAGTTTGACACACCCTCCATGATATTGAAACCCCCAGAGTCATCCCTCCCAGCCCATGAGCCCCATCCTTGGTCCCCACTGCTGGGCTCAGGGGGTCCTGGGCATCCCCACCCTGGGCAAACCCAGCCACAGGAGCCCCCTGGGACTCTCTGGACTAAGGGGGCCCTTGACCAGACCCTCCAAAGCTGTAGCTGAAAGGAACAYGGGGATTGTAGGTGGATGTTGCTGCCTTAGGTGGAGAGGTGAGATGTTTTCTGGGCCATGTCATCTTACTCTGAGTTTTATTGCAATGAAAAGTTATGTCCCCTTGCACAGAGACAAAATTCTCCTCCTCCCCGTCCTCTTGTATTCTTGGATTGCTTTTACTCCTGTAATTTGTTGCCTTGGAGAACGGATCCATCCCCACCTTGCTGCCATCTGCTTCCAGGGCGTTGTAGGGAGTGATAAGGTCTCCCCTGAGCCTCCTTTCCTCCAGGATAAACACTTCCAGCTTCCTCAGCGACTCATGGCTTAATCTCCAGGCACTTCCCCAACTCCACTGAGCTTCTCTGGGCACATTCCAGCACCTCAATGCCTTTCTTGCCAAAAGGAGCCTTGTGACGGTGTTCACAGGGGTCTCAGGTTGAGGGAAGAGACGAGGATCTGACTCCATGTTTCAGAAGGCTTGATTTATTATTTTATGATATATATTATATTAAAACTATACTAAAAGAATAGAAGAAAGGATCTCATCAGAAGGCTAGCTAAGAATAGAATAAGAAGGAATGATGACAAGAGTTTGTGGCTCGGACTCTCTGTCTGAGCCAGCTGACTGTGATTGGCCATTAATTACAAACATCCAACATGGGCCAATCAAAGATCCCCCTGTTGCATTCCACAGCAGCAGATAACCATTGTTTACATTTTGTTTCTGAGGCCTCTCAGTTTCTCAGGAGGAAAAATCCTAAGGAAAG
This sequence comes from Cardinalis cardinalis, assembly GCA_014549065.1. Classification (NCBI taxonomy): domain Eukaryota; kingdom Metazoa; phylum Chordata; class Aves; order Passeriformes; family Cardinalidae; genus Cardinalis; species Cardinalis cardinalis. The sequence goes on from JACDOX010000558.1 coordinate 117,083, forward strand.
GATTTTTCATAAAAAGATGTCTGTGACAGGGCCTAAAACTGAACACAGGACTCGAGATGTGACCTCAGCAGTGCTTTTCCCTCACCCACTGTGAGTGGGTCACCTTGTCGCAGAAGGAGATTGGGCTGGTGAAGCAAGGCTTGCCCTGTGGTCACAGTTCTCCTCCGCAGTTTAGCTGCTTGTCAATGCGTTGAAACTAAATCCGTGCCTAGTTTGCATTAAAAAGCTTGCATGATGAAACAGATTCTTTCATTCTGGTTGTTTTGTGGTCGAACGGGAAGCACCAGTGTCAGCAAGTGACCTGGACTGCAGGCAACTCTTTTGGGTCATGGTCTTATGCTAATGATGTCTATATTTGCCCCTTTATTGCAATCTACAGTTTCTAATCTTTAGTACAAGCTACAGATGGAKTTTTTTTGGTTTTGTATTTTTTTTTTTCTCCAAAACTACTTGGATTTTTTGAGGACAAGGAAGGGCCAACATATGCAAGGACTTCAGAGCTCTTGCCGAGTGCTTCCATATTCTCCTGGAAAGAGGAAGAGCTGAATGAGAACRAGCCAGCCAGCAATGAGGAAGGTCAGATTCCAGCATGATAGCTGCCCTCCTGCACTGCTGGTTCACCCACTTTTCAGCTCCTTACAAGTGCAACCCAGCAGAGCAACACGTGGAGCAAGAGTGACACGCTGTGATAATCCGGGAGAAGTACAGGGGCGTTGCTGCGGCTGCCCCGTCTTTGCTCAGGATGGTTTCAAAGGCACAGTGGATGGACTTTGTTCCCTGTGGCTCAGGGGCAGCTGAACGTCCACCTCACAGGGTCTGTGAATGGAGCAGTTCCACAGGAGCAAGCTCAGCCCCAAAAGCAAGTGAGAAGGAAACACACTGGCCAAAGCAGGAGCTTTGTTCGCCTTAGCAAGGCTGCCCATCCTCTTAAGGAAGAGAAAAATAGTTTTAAACCCAAAGGTAGAAATTTCCCAAATAAAATCCTGTAAAACAGGTTGCTCCTTGGTCCTGGGAGTGAATCAAGTTTGGATTCTCAGATTTGTGCCTTCTAGGTCTTTCCTACTGACTTTCAATAAGGTTGCAGCAGAAGGGCCTGCCTTGCGAGATATTAAGGGATGTGAAGGTGTCATGAGATGAATCTAGAAAGGCTTCAGCCTATTAGATAAAAAAACCTTCCTGACCATCAAAAATAGTTAGGAAAGAAACCAAGCAGTGTCCTCTGGTGCCTAATAAATTGTGAGCTCTGAAGTGTCACAGACATCTTTTATGAAAAATCTTTTCCTTAGGATTTTTCCTCCTGAGAAGCTGAGAGGCCTCAGGAACAAAATGTAAGCAATGGTTATCTGCTGCTGTGGAATGCAACAGGTGCATCTGGGATTGGTCTCATGGGGTTGTTTCTAATTAATGGCCAATCACAGCCCAGCTGGCTCGGACTCTGTCCAAGACACAAGCCTTTGTTATTCATTCCTTCTTATTCTATTCTTAGCCAGCCTTCTGATGAAATCCTTTCTTCTATCCTTTTAGTATAGTTTTAATGTAGTATATATCATAAAATAATAAATCAAGCCTTCTRAAACATGGAGTCAGGTCCTCGTCTCTTCCCTCATCCTAAAACTCTTGTAAACACAGTCATACTGAAGGAAGTTTTTTTTTTTTTTTTCAAAAAATACCACTTATAAAGTTATTCCAAGTATGGACATACTTGCTGCAACTGGGTCTGTTGTATTTCTTGTACAAGTAGAAAAAATAAAAAAGGTTTCAAATGGTTCAAACCTCTTTAGGAAACTAGGCTAAGAATGCAAGATAGGTTTTGTTTTAAGAAAATAATAGCTCAGGAAAGAAACACATTTAGTGTTTGTTAGTAATGATGAATATGATGGGCAAGATTCAGCTGGTTTCCAGCGTTGCTTTGGGTATTGTCTGTCTTTAAAGGAGGTTTAAACTGGCTTTTTCACCATATCTGAATTCCCAGCATCTTTAAAAACAGCAGATCATGGAGCATGGCTGCTGTGACCAGAGGTGTTGGGGTTAGAGCTGGAAATGAAGCAGCCTGAATTCCTGCGGGACCCTGAGAGCACAGACAGCATGTTTCCACCCCGGTAGAGCCATGCTTCTTTTCAGATTCCTGATGAAAAAGGCCCCCAAGGTGTTGCAGCTGGATGATGATAAAGTAGAGCTGCTCCTCTCTCAGAACAACACAAGTCTGATCTCTGTCCTGGAGCTACAGCTGAATAATATTGCCTGATTTCCAGCATTTACTGAAATACAGAGCTCTTACAGACAGAAAAAGGCCACTGATATGTGACAGCTCCTTCCCTTGCATAAACTGAGCTTTCAGAGATCTTGCTCAAATCAGGATAAGAAACCTGATACCAGTTCTCATCCTACTGTCTTTGAAGAATAAAGGAAAATCATTTCTAGAAAAAACATCACATTCATAAAGCCTATATAAATTATTGCTGTATCTTCAGTCTGTGTCTGTTTTGCATTATTAACCAATCTAGGTTTTATTGTGAAGCTTCACTGATCATTTGCATCTTGCAGAGGCAACACAACTGGAAAGCAAATGAACTTCACCACTGCCTCTGCAAGTGATTTGCATTTTGGAGCTGTTGGGATGGTGGCACAGAATAAATTTCATCCTGAAATCCTTTCCTTGGGGCTTCCCACTGTTAATGGAACCTTTTTCTCTTTCAGCACCAAGTATTTCCCTGCAGATGTTATGCTATATTTCTGTTTTAACTTCTCATATATTCATAACATATTCTGTCATTTATGCCTATCTCGACTGACTGATGCCAAACTGTAAAAATTCTTCTTTATCTTGCCCTGGACCTTTGCAGATGCTCCAGACTGTTGTTAGGAACACAGCTCAAACTATTCATATTTTCTTAATAGAAAATGTTACCCTGGAAGAGTGAAGCTATTACCTCCCTGCTGTTATTCTCTGGAAAATCGATCAATTTGCTAAGCAGGAGGAAGAATAACCTGCTCTACTCACCAGATTTTTTAATCAGTGGGTACGTTCATGGCTTGTTAGCAGAGCCTTGGCTGCCTCTCTGTGTGCTGCCAGGCTGACACAGCATCTTCTTGCCCAGACATTCCCTAAATCTTCATGGGAGAGCTGTTACTGAGAGAGGCTGGCTTGTCCTCGTGGTTGTGTGATGAATTTCTCTGCTGCGTGTGAGTCAAGGGATGTGGCTGTTTCAAAGGGGTGGCTACAGCCTTGGGTACAGCCAGGATGATGTGAAAGCAGCTTTTCAGTTCAAAGCAGGACAGTTTTTGCTTTCCTCCCGTTATGCTGGCAGCCAGACCTCTGAAAATAAATCTGAGGAATTCCAGCAGCTGGCACAGAGGGTTGGTAATGCTGACTTGTGGTCAGACTCTGAGGGCCAGGCTCCTCCTGGTGACAGCAGACACAGTGCTGGTGAGTTTCAGTGGGTGCTGGAGGGACCTGGAGAAGCCCAGCATGCAGTGATGTGGGTTTTGGTCCTACCATCTTGTGTGTAGGCACATTGTCTTGGTTTGGAAAGACAGGTGTCTGCTAAGGAAGGCGGGAGCCTCCCCTGAAATGGAAAATGTAAACCTCCTCCCTTTGAATTGTTATAATTTCAAAATTAAGGGGTCTCTCAGGCAAAGATAYKGGAGCAGGAATAACAGTTCTTTATTAGGGAAGAAAATAAAAGTAAAATAAGCAATGCAGTAATGCAAAACAACACTGACACAGTCAGAATAGAACCTGACACCTGTTGGTCAGGGGGTTGGTGGCAATCCCGTTGAAATTGGTGGCTGCTGTCCTCCTGGAGTGGCAGATGTGGTTTTGTTGAAGCAGTGATCCTGTAGAAGGGTGTGGTCTTCCTCTGAAGATCCAGTGGTGGTGTAGGTGGGCCTGGTCTTCTTCTGGGAATCCACTGGAAAAGGCTGTCCTGGTGTCCCAAAATCTCAGCTTCTATCCAGTTAGGAATGCTTGGCTCCTCCCTCTGGGCAGAGCTTCTCACAATGTGGGATGATGKAATTTTATCAGTCATGCTGTGGCACTCAGTGGCACATTAAGAGCAGATGTCTCCCCGGAGGGAGGACTGGTTTGTGGAAGAGATGAARAAAAACTGCCCAATTAACAGAAGATAACTGCTCCACAGATAATAATAGAATACACACACCCATTTCCAACCTAAGACACACATGAAGATGAGTGTGTGGCACTTGGGGATGTGGTGGGTTAGGCTGTGCTGTGTTAACAGTTGGAGCTCACAGTTTCAGAGGGCTTTTCCTACCTGAACTGTTCTGTGATTCCCTGTGTCTGTGATCCTGTGAGTACAGACACAGTGTGAGCATTCCTGCTAGCTATGGCTATATCCAGCCCTGATAAAGGAATTGCAAAACTCAGTTTCACCATGCTGAGATGACTTACTAAACCCCATTTTCACTATGGCTAAGCTTGGTTAAAAAAGGGACCCAATGAACCTGGTGAAAAGGTTTGCTTCTAAATTTGTGGCAGTATTTTAACATCATGCTTCAGACCACTGAGATTTGCCTTCCAGCACTGCCTGTCATCTCTGGTGATATTCTGGTAATTCTCCTTTGAATCCACTTTCATTTAAGGTTTATTCCCCTCTCTGCTTCTTCCCAGTAATCCCTTCCATGACTGCTTGATTTGTGTTGCCTCAAACCTCCCATGATCTTCTGCAAAGCAGCCATCAGACCTCTGCAGGCTTGTCCAACCCCGTTCTCTGCTCTGCCAAGGTGCAAACATCTCAAAAACACCCCTGTCCTTTCCTGCTCTTCCCAGACACAGTTCAGACAGAGCTGCACAGCCTGGCAGAGGACAGCCGAATTGCACTGGTACCATGGAAAGGATTCCCAGCACTGATTGCTGCATTGTAAACCTTGAGGAAAGATTTGTGAAATCTGTAACTGAAACCTGGCTCTGTGAAACCTGTAACTCACACCCCATTGCCTTTAGGAAGATCAGGAGCACCTGACAGTAATTTCTGCTGCATCTCTGCTGATTTTTTCTCAATGTTGCCTCCAAGGCACGGTAGTGAAAGACAGTTTTTAGTGTTTTATAGAAAAGTCTATACAAATCAGGTTAGGGAAGTCCCTCTTCCACATGAGATGATGTGATGTACTCTCTGTACTCCCTCTTGGTGAAAATGGGGCTACAGCATTTTGCAGACCCTGACCAGAAGAGACTGAACTGTTTTACAAGCACTAATTTTCCTGATTTGTGCCTCAGCACCATGGATAAGCCACTGGAGGTGTCTCTCTTTCCCAGGCTCTCCCAGGAGTGGGAAGAGCTGTGGCCAAGGGGCTGAACACCAGAATTYTGGCCACAGCCCTGGCCCTGTGTTCCCAGCCCAGGAAGGGCAACAGATCCAGCCCCCAGTGCTCCCCATGACTGTGCTCCCAACAGCAGTTGGGAAAGATTTCTGTCTCATTTGAATAATGGGTTAATTAGTGCTCCTCTGTTTGAAATTGCTCTGTGTCCCAGTCCATCAAAGACTGTGAAAGCTTTGTCACGTGTTTTATGAGGATTAGGAGGCGGCATAATTTATATAAGATATGGAAAAATGATACAGGAAAAGGAAGAAATTATTCCAGAATAGAAGCCATTAACACAAACAGTAAAAATTACTTTCTTTTTTTTTTTTTAATAATCTATTTTAAGAATTCATATATGTATTTTTGGGGCTCATTCTCTCTCCTAGCGCCATGCAGTGCCATGACAGGGCCCAGCTTCATGACAGGATGCCCTGGGCTTGTTGTGTAAAGCCTTGGGTGACCTGGAAGCATTCTCCTCTTGCAGGGCAGGTGAAAACTGTCAGGAAACATCTGATGATGGGGGTGGCCAGCTCCATGAGTTTGTTCTGCAGCAACTTCAGCAGAAGAGAGGAGGAGGAGCTCTATTTGAAGGGACTCTGTAGGTGGTGCAGAGAGCACATCTACATCTTACTTTTTTTTTTTTTTTCCCTGAGAAATAAGTGGAGATAAATAATTCATCAGGAGAAACAGCACAGAGAGTTGAATTTGTTGCCATTCCTCACAGAGCAGGCTGTTAAAACACATAGTGCTTTCTGCCAGGACCAGATGAAAACTTACTGTCTAAATGCACGAAAACATATTAGAAATCCAAGCAGGGTTTCTTTGCACGGAAACAACTGTGGGTGAAGACAATAAAATGTTATGCTGTAGGAAACAAATTCATGAGGTCTTTGCATAAATGAGAATTAGCTGGTTCAGGCTGTGCACATGCTGAATCCAAGCATTGCCCTCAATCGTCAGTGCAAGGGCAGAGTCTCTGAGCAGAGCAGGAGCTTCCCTGCCTCCACTGGCAGGGCAGGCTCTGCAAGGCAGGGAACAAACAGGAGAATCACAGAATCATTCAGGTCAGAAAATTTCTCTAAGATTAGTTTGGAAAAGTGCTCCAAAATCATTGAGTCCAGCCGCTAACCCAGCACTGCCAAGTGCACCACTAAGTCATATCCCCAAGCCACATCCACATGTCTTTTAAATCACTCCAGGCATGGTAACTCCACCTTGGGAAGCCTGTTCCAGCACTTGACAATCCTTTGAAGTCAAGATATTTTTCCTAACATCCAAACTAAACTCCCCCCGAGCAACTTGAAGTCCTTTCCTCTTGTGCTATTACTTGCAACTTCTGGGAAGAGGCTGTGCAGGGGAAAGATCTGGATAGTGAAAGGCTTTTTGGAAGGCAGTGAGAACCCAGTATTGATAAGCACTGATCTTTGTTAAGTCTAGCCACCAACATCACTAGAATTTCTATTAATTTGAACATTCATGATATGCATACTGGCCCTTCCCTGTAAAAAGTGATGCTTATGGCAGACYCTTGGTGTGGGGCTATCACAGCTTCATCAGGACATGTGGGAGCCACTTGAGAAGACAAGAGAAGATGCTGGATGCTGATTTACCTCTGGGGATCTCTTGAACCAAAGTCCAAGCCACCCCAGCACCAATGACTGGGAGCATGGGCTGTCATGTTGTCTTTTAAGCCAAAACTTTAAAATCTATTGTAAATTTGTCCCATCTTGCCCATCAATGACATTTCAGTCAAACAGAAGTTTGTGAAAGYACCCTGATGTTGTATTTGTGGGATGCCTCGTGGCAGGAAGGAGTGATGCATCTGACTCCATGTTCTTAGAAGGCTAATTTATTATTTTATGATCTATATTATATTAAAGAATACTAAACTATAGTAAAGAATAGAGAAATGATACAGACGGAAGGCTAGAAGATACTAATGAAAACTTGTGACTCTCTCTTCAGAGTCCAACACAGCTTGGCCCCGATTGGCCATTAAGTCAGAACAATTCACAGCAGAAACCAATTAAACAATCACCTGTTGGTTAACGATGGCCAAACACATTGCAAAGCAGCAAAACACAGGAGAAGCAGATCAGATAATTATTGTTTTCATTTTTCTCCGAAGCTTCTCAGCTTCCCAGTAGAAAATCCTGGGCAAAGAGATTTTTCAGAAAATATGATGGTGACATCCTGACACCAATTCCTATTTTTAAAATAGCTGTTGAGAAGCCAAATAACAGGAATATCTGGGGTCAGCTGGCAATTACCTGTGTTCCCAAGTATCATCCTGCTTCAGCATCTGACCATCACCTTTGCAGATGCTTTTCAGGCCAAGGCTACATACTGTTCTAACTGCCCAGGGAGTTTGTCATGAGATGTCCTACTGGCAAAGAGATAAGCACATCTGAATGCATCCTGGAGGTTTTCCTCATAGCTCAGCTCATTTGCAGGTGGCCATACAAACCTGTTTGTGTGGTTACAGCTGCAGCTCTACTTACCGTGGTTATACGTGGACTGGTTACAGCATGAGGAAACAGAAACAGCAAGGAAACATCTTGGGAATGCCCAGGTTTCGTAGGTCCCTTCTTTCTTGGCTTTGTGGTAGACTGCCAAAACTTGTACCCTGCACTGAGCATCATCTCTGGGGGTTTGTGAGGTAGGACCCTGGGCTGGTGCCAGCTGCAGAGTTGGGAGGATCAGTCCATTCATCAGAACAAGGGATGTGGGAGTGCATCAGTCATTCCACACCCTTGACATGGGGTCAGGGATGATCTCAGGCACCAGCAACTTTCATTACCTTGAAAACCCTGGCTGCCAGTCCAAGGCATGATTCCTTGTTTGCAGAGATAATGTCAATGGCTGGAATAATCCATCGACCAAACGGATCCAAACGGAAAAGTAAACATTTTATTTCCATCCAGAGCCCTGTTTGCTAGGCTGTAGTGCTTGTGACACACTGGAGGATGAGCTCATACTCATGAAATATTTCAGTTCCCACTTCTATTGTCCTTTGCAATGGAAGCTCTCACCTCTGTTTTAACTATAAAACCCTTGTAGGAGACAGATCATCYGCAGTTCTGACTCAGACCATTAAGGGCATGTTGAGAAATAACTTTCATTTCCCAGAAGACTAATTTACGTCAGCAAGCAAGAAGATAATCAGAGTCATAAATCTTTGTCCGTGTCCATATCTCCTGATTGCTTTAAAAATATTGGGACAATACTTTCTATACCTCAACCAAATGCAGAAATTCAGMTTGGTTTTCCTAAGATCTGCAGAGCATGGTAGTTAGGCTGGCTTCTATCTGCCTCATTTCCAGCAGGCTGGGATTAAGCAGGCAAATTATGCGCAGCTTTTTAACATTCATGAATCCCTTAATTTTACTTCATTGATCAATTCTTTACCATAATTGGCAACAACCCATGAGGAAATGGATGTTCTACATCAGGCAAATGTGAATTTTATTGATGTAGTATTGGGAAAGCAATAGGTATGATTAGCAAGCTTAAATGTTCCTATCCTTGATGTTTGTGCGAGAGCAGTGTTGGTGTCCTCCTGCCTGCATTTTACCTCCATGGGAGTTAGAAGACCTGGTCTATTTAATATTTATAGGGAAGCTATCTTATCCATCTAGCCCTCTATTAATATTAATCAAGGTAACCCTGTATGTTCCCTCTATTAAAATTAAGGACAAGTGAACACAAGTGTTGGTGCAGAGATTACAAAGTTTTTCTGTAGGACTAGCAGCCAATTTTTCCCTTTCTCTGTCTCTCCACCTTCATTCCACACACTTCCTGAATGGCCACACACATGGCCAGCTGCARCACCAGACTCTTCTACTGATCCCCATGCTAGAGGAGCATTAACTCCTTTCACTTTAGGAGGAACAAACCCACCATGAAAAATCTGGTTAATAAAGGCCATGTACTGAACTACAGCCTTTGCCCTCGTGTCAGCTGTAAATCACAGAGGCACAGAGCCATTCAGGTTGAAAAGAGCTTTAAGATCACCAAGCCCAGCCCCAGCATTACCAAGGCTGCCACTAAACCACGTCCTCAAGTGCCACTTCTACACATTTTTTAAACTCTCCCCTGGGATGGTGACTGCACCTCTTCGCTGTGCCAACACCTGACAACCCTTTTGGTGCAGAATTTTTTCCTAATATCCAATCTAAACCTCCTCTGGAGCCTCTTGAGGCCATTTCCTTATCATGTTGCTCACCTACCTATGAGAAGAGGCCAACTTCCCTCTTGCTATGACCTTTTACAGAGGGTGGTGAGATCCCCACTGAGCCTCATTTTCTCCAAGCTAAACAAGCTCCGTCATCCTCTCCTCACCAGACTTGCACTCCAAACCCTTCTACAGTCCTGACGCCCTTCTTTAAACGTGCACAAGATTTAAGACACATCCACTGCCGAAAAATCAGTGTCCAGAGAGGAGCCACAGCCATGTCTCTGCTGTCCTTATGTTCAGATCACGGAAAAGGAGAAACTGATCCATTTATTTCAAGGGTAAACACAGCCTTTAAAATAACGATAGAATAGATTTCTTATAAAAATGGTTGGACAGGGTGACATCAACCCTTTTACTGCTTTTAAGAGGAAAGACAGACAGCCCTCCTGGTGGGCCATGTAGCAGACTTTTAGATGGTCTGCCAAAGAGCAATCACGATAACAAAGCATTGATGGCGACTTTTCGTGACTTCAGTTATACATCTGTAGAGCTAAAGATTCATAGTGTGAGGGCAGTTAAAGAAAATTTAATTCTCTATATGCCCCTCCTAAACAAATTTAATGTGCTATTTGCATTCCTTGCATTCTGCTTTGGGAAGACACCTGATTGTGTTGATAAAGGTGATTAGGGCAAGAGAGTCAATCCTTTGTCAGTTTTTGGGTGTCCGTAATGAGATCAATTTTCTCATTTTATTTCCTGCTCATCAATCAACCTTATGCTTGATGGGTGTAACTGAATTTGTGTCCAACGGCAAAATGAAGATATTTAGATTTACTCTAATAAAATCTTGTACCAAGGTTATGTTTAACTGCACAGAAAAATGGAAACTGCTCTAAAACATCTTAACTTGAGGTCTGCATATAGGAAAAATGCTCATTGTTCAAGCAAAACTTGCCTTTAARTGTTCATTTTTCTCCAGAGTGCACAGTAACAGAAATAGAAGAATGGAATGACCTCAGGCTTTTCTTTTTTTTTTCTTTTTCTCTTTTTTTTTTTTTTTTAAGGATGGAGGAAGGAAGGGAAAGAGCTGCAAAATAGTTGATAGAAAACCCTTAATTGTGCTCTCAGAAGGTCTTGGATGGGCTCACACCTCATACAGAGTACAAGTCTCTGTAGTCTGTGTTAAAATTAAGAAAGGATTATTAAAAAGAGAAAAAAACATTGCACACGAATAATCCTAAAAGTGAAGTACAGGGTGCATTTAGTATCCATACTGGCAGGGAGAGCTGGTGCAATGCATCAGGCAGGAAAAGGATTTCTTCAAAGATCCTGGAACCCAAGAGCAGATTATAGGAAAGTAAAATGGCAAAAGAAAATATAGTCTTCACCTATAGTGAATGGTCCAGACATTTTTCAGCTCTTTAGCAAATAAAGCCTATAAAGCAGAATCCTCCCTGCACCAAAAAAAAAACCCAAAAAACCCCCAAACAAACAATGACAGTGACTACAACAAAAACCACCACCACCAACAACAAAAAGCAACAACAATCAATCAAAAAAAAACCAAAAAAAACCAAAAAAAGCACAAACAGAGAAGGGGCTAAAAAGGAAGCAAAAGCCCCTAAAACAGAATGTGTTCAGTTCTGGTCCAAGGGGATTTGTTGTAAAAAAATCCTTGTGAAAGTATCATCAACCTTCTTTGGAGAGCAGCATTCACAGACAGCTTTTTTCAGAGTAAAATCAAACATAATGTCCAATGTTTTAACCTATTGGCCATTAATAAATGGTTTTTGAGAAAACCATTCTTTATTACGCATCATGTGAGAGAACATATGTCTGAATTTCTGAGTTTTTGGGAAAGCAGGGAATGCAGTGAACATCTGACCATTTTCTTGGACATGGGGAAAAAAAACCACTTTGGTTTTTTTATAAATAGTACTTTTACCCCAGGACTACCTGGTATTACACAACCACGGCATCAGAGGGCACTTACCACATTTCTTCCAATGTGCTTGATCTTCATCGTAAATCTGTGGCTATGCAGAACTCTTCATAAATATTTAATTCTTATTATTCTGCAGGCACAAGTGCCAGGGAAGAGTCAGAAAGTGACTCATTGTTTCTTAATAAGAGATGAGGGACAAAGGAGCTCTGGCGTCACAGTGGGAGAGGGTTCTCAGTGCTGATAAAATCATCCCAGGATTTAAAAAAATCCCGTGSAATGAAAGAAAATTGTCTCTTACACCATCAACGAGGGTATGAGTGAGGAAACAAGCACAACTGGTCTACTCTACAATTAAAAAAAAATATTAGCAGTAAAATAATTGTAAAAACAATGGGAGTAATTTCTTTCATTTTTCGAGAGCTTTAGCTATGATATCATGGATAAAAATAAGAAGTAAACAGTGTGATCACACACTAAAATAACTGATTTGTCACTGAACACTTTATGCAAGGTAGAGCCATTCCTGTGCCCTTCTGGTACAATTTAATTGACTTATGTTTATGCTCACATTTTTCTGGAATTTGTCTTCACTGATTTGGTGGCCTACAGCAAATTTGCCATAAATGTTTAATTTCAGGATGGCTCTGAGACAGTACTGAGCATTAGCTCCGCCTTTTGAGTTTAGCTGGTTAAATAAGAGCAGGTGCACTGACAGCTATGAAGATCCTGCAGGAAAAATCAGTGACAAGATATTTTCCTGAAGTGAAATGTGCATGAGGTTTCCCATTCCATCCTCTGGGTGAGAAGGTTACAACCCACATTCACTGGAGCCACATACAGGGGTGGCTGAGCTCTCTGTGATACTGCATGGGAAATTTATTTGCTATTCATTTTGAAGTCAGTAGGGGCCCTTTTAAAAAAAACAAACACAAAATACCCCAACCGACCAAAAAAACCAACAACAACGAAAAAAAAACCCCAAAAAACTGAAACAACCAAACAAAAACAAAAACATAATAACAAAAAGACCAAATATGTCTACAAATGGCAGCTGGTCAGTGACATCAGCCACCAGAGCAGGGATAGCAAGCTCTGCCTCCTCAATGCTGCCTCTTTTAAATTCTTTAAATGTTCTTGAAGATGACTTCAAGAGGATTTTAGCTACCTTTTATTTTTTTCCCCAGAGTTTGTCAAAGTTTCCACTCCATAAATCAATAGAGATTTTATTAAGAAATGGCTGTGTAAAGGACATCTAAAAAATKAGTTAATCATCATTACGTCAGCCTCCTTGGCTTATCCTCATTACCTGACACTTACCCTCTTTGCATATGAAAGTTCTCCTCTACTTTGCATACCCTGGTATTAAATTTTGCCTTCAAGCAGAAGTTTGAGCAACAGCCCAGGAGATAAATGGTCAGGTGTATATTGCTAGAGTAGCCATATATTGCTATTTTTGGCTGGGCTACATTTTCAGTTGCAACACCACCCCTGAAAGTGATGTCTGATGCATGACAGTTATTGTTATAAATTGCTTTTGCAGATCTTTCAAGCCTGCAGGATGCTATCAATCCTCAGGGAAAGCACTGAAGGGTAAATTCCACATCAGTTCCCATTTTAATTTTAAATTTAACAGTGCCTTGATTGCRTGGAGCTGCACACTAAACGAGCATCCACAATTTCAGGAAAAATACCCTGTTGTTCCTGGCTTTTGTTGGTCCTACTATCATTTTTCCTGCACCAAGAAGTCAGTTCTGGAGAGTTTGACCCATCTCCTGGGGATCTGCCAGGTGTTGCTCAAGGTGAAGGGAGGGTTGAACATGGAGATGCTCCTGCCTTCACGTGGAAGGAGCAGGAATTTTCTTTTACAGCCTCACTGAGCCACTAAGAAGGTTATCAGTCAGCCAAGAAAAATGTGAGTGCCTTCAGAAAGATTCTTCCCTATTATCCCCTACAAAACAGATCAAAAACTGTGATGCTACAGCTGATGCATGTGTCTAGTGTTTCATGAACCTGGCATTATCACAAATAGTGTGTCTTCATGCCACTGGAACATCTCAGGTGTTGCATAAAGACAAGTGCAAATCYTTCAGGGTGGATTAATCCTTCATGTTCAAATCAATCCTTCATTTTTTTTTTTTAATATTTGCTAAAATCCTGAATCAGTTTTATGCTGTAATGTCACCAAAACTCACTGGGTACTGCTACTGCATGACTTTGCTTCGGGCTGCTGTGTAACCTTGGAATGGCCCCGAAAGTCAGAAGAAAGTTGTCCTTTTTTTTTTGTGCATTGAAAATACAAACATTTTTAACATTTCAGGGGGCAGAGAGGCCACAACAACAACAAAAAAAACAACAAGTTAAATTGCCTGAGCTGCTTTACCAGCCAAGAGGGTGACAACTTTGGGGTCAGATCAGTAAAACCTTTTTTTAGGCTGTGTCARCACAGTGGATGAGTGCTGACAGCAGGGCCAGGCAGGCAGGCACATTGCAGCCTGTTTGTGAAACTCCTCTTTGGCTCAGAGAAGCTCAAACCCGGAGGGGAAGGTGGGGTTCGAGTGGTGCCTTTGGTCCTGCATGGCCTGGAGCTGGTGAGGGAAAGCATCCTCAAGAGGATCCTGGTGGCATCCCTGCCCTCCCTGCTGCCTGTGGCCTTGCTGCTGTCCAGGAAATTGCCTTTATTTCCCCTGGATAAAGAGCACTGCCTTTTTCTCTGTCTCACAGCCATTCAGGCTTCCAAACTTCTGCAAGAAGAAGCAGTAAAATGAGACATAAAGTCAAGACACTGCTGTTTTATTCCCTGAGCAATGCCAAAAGAGCTAAAAAAGGCATCGTAAATATCTGCCTGCAAATGGGAAGGCTGCTGTGCTTGATGCCAGTTTTATGATGCCAAGGTGAAGCTGGTTGAAGTCACTCCTGTAACTTACACAGGCATGGCACAGACTTTTGATGCTCATTATTTTTTCACTCCACCAAATGTTATAATCCTGAAAGTGTGGATCCACTTTCTTATCCTATTTTTTCTTGGAAATAAGCAGACTATGTAAGAGTTCTCACAAACAAGGCACAGGGGAAAATCTGGGCTTATTTCACCTGTAAAATTTGCTAAATTTTCTGAGCCAAGTTTTGTGTCTTAAGGCTAGCACTGCCTAATATATAAATTATACTCCCATAAATACATAAGAAAAAACATTTTCCTTATTTGAAATGTGTGTTTACTTTGTAGGAGAGGTGTTTACTCAGTGTCAAGGAGATGAAGATTTGAGCTCTGTGAGCTCAGAATGAACTTCTCACTACCTGCTGTGGGGGCAGAAGAGGGTCCTGGCCCAGCTGGAGCACCCAGCTGCTAMTTTCTTTCACAAGAAAATAGAAGAAAAGGGACAACTGAAGAGGACAGTTGTTTTTTACTATATAAATAAATATAATAAATCTGGAAATACAGAATATTTCGCTTATCTTGACAGCTTTGAGGACTAAGATTTCCAACAGGAAATTATCACTGGTCATGAGGCAGTGTGATTACCAGCAGTTTACATGTAGGTAGCCCATGCTCTAAAACAATCTAAATTTCATTTTAYACATATATATGTATATGTAGGCATATATACACATATATATACTTAGCACACTGAACAGCATCAGGTGATTCTCTTTCAGCGAAGGCAAATGCAGCATTAATAAGTGATAAAGAAAGAGATTTCTATCCTGGTGGACAGAACTTGCAAGATKGACAGCCTGCAGGATGGGCTTTGGAAAATCAGTTTAATTTTCCCAGCCCCTTTATCTTTGAGTGATGGATTAAGAAATAAAGTTCGTTTGTAAAATGCCTTGCAATATTGATCATTAGTCCTGCGGTAAATGCACCATGATAAAGATGGTGTGCTCTTTTCTGGGGAGGGGGGAGGGGGGGTTAGTGTTTGTTTGTTTGTTCTCTGTTTTGGTTTTTTTGGGAGGCAGGGTTGTTTGTTTGGTTTTGGGGCTTTTTGCATARGACAATCATAATAATTTTGATTCCAAATCCTTCTGCCCATTTTAAAGAGTATTTAAAAGCTTTTKTCCCCCCCCTCATTCTCTACAAAACCATCATTTTAAAATTCCTCTCCCCTTAAAGCAGGCGATCAGAGTGCTTTGCACATGAAGGATGCTATTGACATATTCAGTAGGATATTTTTAGCATGGTGGGAAAAATAAAATCTTGGGAAAGGTCAGCTCTTTCAGTGCGCTAATTAAATTTCTGCGGAAGGAGATTTTGTCACGATGGTGACACGCGGGCTGGCGGGGACGTCAGGCAGCAGCCTGCAGCAAGCAGCCTGGCTGAGAGGGGCTGGCAGGGCTGGACCTGCACGCCTGGCAGATCATCCCTGAGTCAGGCAGCACCAGATTTCCTCCCCCCCCGGTGTTTTCATTGTGGCAGAGATTTAGCAAAGGGAGGTTTCCCGTTGGTTAATGGCAGCTCTGAGCATCCTCCCTGGCAGCAGGATGGGCTAAGGTGTTGGAACCCAGGACATCCCTCTGGCTGTCCTGGATGGCTCCAGCCCCTGACAGGGRGGCTCAGAGACCTTGGCACAAGAGCCCAAGACACCTGTGACTTTGATTTTGACCCATGGAGCAAGTTACCACCTTGGCACAAAGAATTACAAGTCAGGAGAGTTTAAGTAGAATAATAGTTTGTCACAGGGTGAAAAAGTAGATATTTGGGGTTTTTAGAATGGGGGCTCAGGGTCTCAAGATGGAGGAATTTGGGTGTGCCTTGTCCTTCTTTCTCCTTCTTCCTAGCCTCCATCTTCTGGGTGGTGCTGGCACTTTTGGACTKGTTTAAGGTAGGAACACACTGTCTAACATAAGTGATGGGTATTGGGAAATTATTATAAATAATATCCACGTAATTTTTAGTATAAAAAGACAACACCACCCTGAAGGTGGGCAGGGTGCCTCTGACTGAGCTGCTGAATAGACCTCAGCAGGCCAGGGAAAGAATGTTATAGATAACAGAAAAATAAACAAACTTGAAAACCACAGCTGGAGAGTTCTGACTCCTTCTTCGACTGCCGGGCTGGGAAAAGAGACTTTCTAACACATCTCRGGGTCACTCTGACCAGCAGAGATTCTGAGACTAAGGGAGGGATGGTGGTGAGGTGGGGACACCAGTGAAACTCTGCTGTCCTGTCTGCATTTCTAACACAGCCTGGGATAAAACCCCYGAGGATTCAGGCTGGAGAAAAGCAGGAAATTTTCTGCAATGACAGTGGTGAGGCACTGGCACAGGTTTGCAGAGGAGCTGTGCRCACCCCATCTCTGGGAATGCTGCAGGCCAGGCTGGACAGGGCTTTGACCAGCCTGGTCTAGGGGAAGATGTCCCTGCCAGTGGCAACTGGACGGTCTTTAAGGCCCCTTCCAACCCAAACCATTCCATGATTCTGTGATTTTGGAGGAGGGATTCAAATCCAAGGCCACTTTTAAACCAAAATGATGCCAGCATGACTACAGGCAGAGTTGGGACTTGACACATCTTGGTATCAGCAAAATGCTCTGTAGAGCTTGGAGTTTCAAAGCTCTGAGCAGTGGTGATTATTGCTTGTCAGCAAACAGCCACCTTCTCCTCTCTTCAGGGGGCAAAACCAACTTGCTCCAGTGGAAAAATTAAAAACATGCTAAGTAAGATATTTCTAATAACTAAGCTTTTGGAAAACTGACTTCCAATGGAGACGGAGAAGGAAAACTGCTTTGTGTTTCCTGTGGTAACTCGCTGTCTGGACAGGGCAAGGCACAGAATATCTGCATCAGGAGATGATTTGTGTCCTGCAGAGAGCAAGAGGAGCAGCCTGGCAGCAAAGCCAGCGGCCCTGCAGTCATCTGCACAGGTCCTCCCAGGCTTTGGATCCCTGTCTGCACCTGCCAGGACATAAAGAATGCCATCAATCTGCCTCAAAGCACTGTCAGAGGAGGAYGTTCCTGCAAGATGAGCTGCCACAACAGGCACAGATGGAAAGTGGGAAGGCATCAATGTCAGACCTACATGGAGGTAAAAGGCTTGGAATTAGCACACAGGACAAGATTCCACTGAGCAGCCTTGTGGAAAAAGCAGGGAGGGAGCAAGAGGAAGATGCYAGGCCTGGTGAGGCAGATCTGGGTTCCTCATCCAGACAAAAAGTCCCACCATGGCAAACTGTGGGAAAGGAAACAACTGTTTACACCTATTCCATCCCAAGCTGTGGGAGCAGCTCATATGGCTCATGGGAACCTTGGTCTTGGTCTGTATAAAAGTGGCAACTCCAGAAGAACACTCAGGGGCCCCCTCCACTGAGCAGAGGAAGAGGGGCCAGCAGGGCACCACAGGAACCTGTGTGGTGGTGACTATCTTCTTAATCTGTCTCTCCCTCTCTTTCTCTCCCCCTCTGTCCCTTTCTCTACCTCACATTTACTGATAAATAGAATCCATGCTATTGTCTCCAACCTATGGTCCCGTTTACACCTTAATTCCGACAGAGGCATCTTTTAATAATCAGATCCTAACACTATTTCAGAAGTGGGATCCTCACATTATTCCAGGGGGTTATAACAGGACCCCTGTCATGCAGGATCCCTTCTCCAGCTTGCCAGCCCTGCACCCACCAGYGCTTGCTGCCTCATTCATCCCCCAGTCCTGCTGTGGCCGCTGGAGCCAGCGCAGCTCCATCCACCATTCCTGGCCAGGGACGAGCAGAGGCTTGTTTTTCCAAACATGTTCACTGATCTCCTGCAGAGCCCTGTGGTAGCTCAGCAAAACCTTCGTGGCTGGAGACAGTTTTGGTTGGTGACCAGCTGATGGCACAGGGTCTGCTCACCCTCCCAGCCGAGTCACTGTCACTTCCCAGCAAGTGTGAACCCGTCTTCACGCTCCCGCAGGCAGACAGGGCAAGTTGCCTGCGCTGCTTCTGTTCAGTGGGGGATCCGTCCTCCAGGGTGGAACTGTCACCGTCTTTCAAAACTCAGATTTTAATATAAAAAAAAAAAAATTCTGCACAAAGCGTCTTAACTCTGAGCTGAATGACTGCTTTGAGCAGAGCAATTAAGAAGATGAAAGGGGGGAGGGTAGCCCTGTGCATGGTGTTGTCATGTGCTTCAGGAGAGCTCCTGGGGTGGGTGTGATGAATCCATGAGCAAATAAGTCTGTGCAAGAAGATCAACAGAGTTAAACCTGGGTGCTGCAGTCCTGGGCCCAGCAATGGGAGGTTGTGGCAGTGGGATCCCGGAGGAATTTGCTGGGACTTCATTTGGGAAGATTATATTTAGGATCATTAACTGCCTATGAAATCCTTGAACGCATTGTGTTTAAATTCAGATTAATTGCTCCAATCTGCAGTTAATTTCAGAGCTGCTGTCAACGTGTTCTCACCGACACAGACATGAAGGAGGCTTCTGAATAAAATGTCTGTGGCTGAGCTTTTGCCCCACAAATGAGTGAGCAATGCTCCCAGCATCACGTCATTGGCCTCTGCCCCATTTTCCGCAGTCTTTTCAGGTTGGATGTGCAGAGGAATAGCAGCCCAGCATTTCTGAGAATGCTTCATGGCAGAGATAATTACATGGTGAAATGCAAACTAACAAGCCGCATCTACTTAGTATTAAGGATTAATGATCTCAGCTTTAGTCTTTGCTCCCCTGCAGGGTGGCACATCTCACGAAAATCATGCTTCAATAAATACAAAAATTGTGGTGTGCAGCCTATGCAGCGTGTATGTATAGAAATAAGATTCTTACTCTTCCCACCCATCATCAGAAGCTGGGCCTAATGTCCTGCAGCCTCCCTTGCCTGAGGCAAAACAAAGATGCAGACTAAAGAATTGTCATCACAGCATGGTTTGGGTTGGAAGGGACAATAGAGAATATCCAGTACCACCCCTGCCGTGGGCAAGGGACACCTTCCACTAGACCAGATTGCCCCAAAGCCTCATCCAGCCTGGCTTTGAACACTTCCAGGGACAGAGCAGCCRCAGCTTCTCTGGGAAACCTGTTCCAGTGTTTCATCACTCCCACAGTCAAGATTTTCTTCCCAATGTCTAACCTAACCCTTCTGCCAGTTTAAAGCCATTCTTCCTTGTCCTTTCACTCCAGGACCTTGTTCAAAGTCCCCCTCCATCTCTCTTGGAGGTCCTTTAGGCACTGGAAGGGACTCTAAGATCTCCTCAGAACCTTTTCTTCTCCAGGGGGAGCAACCCCAGCTCTCTCAGCCATCACCAGACTTGCCATCCTCTGTGGCAAACCCTGCTCTGCTCTCCGCTCTCCAGGATTATTTATCCCCATTTCCAAGCTGCCTTCACCAGCCCTTTCTCACTGCTCTTTGTGCATATTTCAAATTGTGAGATGATGAACAYTGTGGGGCACACCACACACCCAGTGCTCTCCTCTTAAGACCTCCCCACATTTTCTAGCCAAGTCGTGGTGTTTCACCCACCTTTGGCTGTGACCAGCTGTCTCTGGAGCTTCCCTCTGAACCAGAAAATACTGAATATCCTGCCTGCTGGCTCTTTTGATCTCATTTGGCATCCATTTCCCAGCCACCTGCTGATGGTGGGCTCCTCTGGAGCACCCTGGAGCATGCTGGGTGAGTGGCAGGAGGCAACAAGCTTGAGTGGCAGACAGAGGCTGGGGTTTAGCTGGCCAGCCTGCTTCAGTCCAGCTCAGTTTGTCTTCACATCCAGGTTTTCAGTCCTCTCCAAAGCTACACTACAGGGGGAATGTTACAGAAGGGAAAATGTGGTTTAATAGAGCATGTGCAACACGGGTTATGAAAACATCTGCCATCCCCGTGGAGTTTCTGGTGTATCCCACATTGCCTCTGGCATGCAATGTGTGTGTAAAGGCTGCTTCAGGTCATCATCTCCCACAACCAGAGGATGGAGATATCCTGCCCCTCACTCAGTTTGATTTCAGTTTAAAGAGATTTGACACTTCAAAGCGAGCCCCAGTCTCCGTGTGGGGTGGTTTGTGCCAGACACTTCCCAGAGACAGCAAATCCATCAGTGTTCCCACACAGCTGTGAGCTGGAAAAAACCCTTCAGAGTGTGAGCTAGGGCCAG
Organism: Cardinalis cardinalis; assembly: GCA_014549065.1. Taxonomy (NCBI): domain Eukaryota; kingdom Metazoa; phylum Chordata; class Aves; order Passeriformes; family Cardinalidae; genus Cardinalis; species Cardinalis cardinalis. The sequence goes on from JACDOX010000558.1 coordinate 137,583, forward strand.
AAATGCAACCAAACCCTTCAGGTGGGGTTCTTCCATCTGTTTTTTTTGTAGCTACTTAAAAACACTCTTCTTTCTTACCTCCCTTTAGTAGCTACTGCATGGTGTGTTTGATTTCCCTGAGTGTGGCCCTGAAGTGCCCCCATGGCAGGTTGTGCATGCATCCAACTGGCAGAGCTTCCCTCCACCAGCTCTGTGGGAAATGGTACAAGCTCTCAGATGTGCTGACACAGCCAGCTTAATCATCTTAAGCCTGTCTGAGCAGGAAAGAACCCCAGGTGGGATAAAAGAAAAATTAATTTCTGTGTGCAGAGAAAGAAGGGTTGATACAGGCATGAAACACCAGATCTGCCTGGGATGCCAGATTTTGGWTTCCCTAAATGAAGACCTAGAGCAGAAGTGGATCCCTCCTCTCCTGGAGCACAAACCACCTTGTCAGGCTGGCTCCCCAGCCAGGATATCTGTATTCTGGAACTATGCTGAAGGTTTCTTATTATGTCGTTTCTGTGGCTGGTTGTGTGAGCAAATCTTGTAGTCAGGCGAAGCGTGAATAGTTTGGCACATATAATTTACTCAATGTATTCACATGTGGTGCCCTGAATACTAAGCGCTGCTCTCCCATCAGTGAAAAAGACTGATTTTAAATGTTGGGGGCTTTTTTTCTCTTTCTTGGCAGTCAGAGGGGGTTATATGTAAATCCTGCACTAGCGCGTATGTTTCAAATAAATAGATCTGGGTTGGTTTGTTGTTGTTGTTGTTGGTTTTTTCTTGTTTGGTTGTTTTTTTTGGCTTTTTTTTGGTTTTTTTTTTATATTTTAGGGAAAGAAATTATCCAGACTTGCAGTGACACAACTGGCCTGTTGAGTCAGACTCCAAGGGGAAATAGGGGARGAAGAAAGAAGGCAAGTCTGGGCTAAAATGGAAGGGTAGTCTCCTGAAGAAGGCTGGAGGAAGCATGCCCTGTCCTTCCAGCCCTTGGGGGCAGGACATCCAAGCTTCTTCCAGCCCCTGGAAGGCAGTGCCCAGCCTCTATCCCCCATGCCCAGCACTGTTAGCCACCATCAGTGACTCCATAAATGTTCTGCTCCCATGGCCATATCTGGCAACACTTCTGCTCCCTGTCCCTGGGGAACAGCTGGAAACAAACCTGTGCATCCGTGCTGACAAGTGGAGGGTGTTTAGTATGCAGAAAGCTTCCCTTCTATTTTCTTTTTTTTTTTATTCTTGCCTTTTTTTTTTTTTTTTTTTTTTTTTTTTTT
>JACDOX010000558.1:138922-156290 GCA_014549065.1 Cardinalis cardinalis
GTATCTGCAGGTTGTGTCTTGGGCTTGCTGATAGGGGACCTTACACAAATAATATCTCCTGCCTTCATCAGTCCCTCTGAACCAGCCTGTCAGCTCAGGAGGCAGGGAACAAGGCTCAAGCTTGATTGCAAGCCTCCAGCTCCCTGCTGGGGAGCTGAGAGGACAGGAATCAAACCCTGGGGCTGATTTCTAATTGGTAAGATAAGGAGACGTTTTAAATGAGATAGCTGCAATTAGGATGAGAGGCACTACAGAGATCAAGAGAAATGCTTCTTCATAAGAACAAGCTGTTGCTTCTCTCAAGGGGAGCAAGCAGGGGAAAGGTAGCCTGCCTGAAATGGGTTAGCTGCAGCAATTAGGCAGGAGACTCAGTAGACAGAAAGAAATATCTTCCTTCAAGCTTGCAACTGATTTCAAAGGAATCAGGGCTCATTGAAAAATAAATTAATGTTATTAATCTGACGGCTTAGCTTGGTTACTTTGCTCTTACCTTCATGTTGGGAACATTATTTTTAATTACTTCCATAATTTTTAAGCATGCATGGAGGAGCATGGGGCTACTGCAATGTTTGAGAAGAATGAGATAATATTTACGAATCCAGCAGGGAAAGTTAATGGCCTGCCAGGCCAGTGGTGCCCATGGGGCAGTGGAGATGTTGGCAGTGACCCCGTGTCCTATGGAAGGTGACCACCACTGGCTCATTCCTTCATCCACACCTTTCCTTTTAAAAAAGCCGTCAGTCAGCTCTGAAAGCAGAAGGGCTCAGAAATGCCGTTTACCCCTAGAAACAGGGCTAGGAGGACAACTGCAAACTGTTCAGCAGTRGCAGATGACAACACAAATCAGAGCTAGCACCAAAATTCGTGGTAAACACACCTCCCTGAAGCGGTGACAGAAGGTCTCCTCCACTACCACCATGCTCTTACCACAAATCTCTCTTCTCCTTCTTTATTTTCTTCAGTGCTCTTTTTAGTCTTCCGTATTTAACACAGTCTGCAGGTTTCTGATACCTATAATTTTCTGGTGCCACTTCAGTTTTGACACAGTTTGGATGTGACCTGTTCATCCACAGGAAGCTGGAGATAAAATTTCAAGCATTTGAAGAACACTGCTTGAACATATGCTGAATGCAGAGCAGCTGACTTTTCCCTAAAAGTTACTTACAAGCAGCACTAATTATCTTATTTTTCTGAAATTTTAYGAGTGGCGTCAGTGCTTAAAAAAAACATCAAGACAGTCTGGAGAATAAGGTTTTGCTGGAAATGTTGAGCAGAGCTCAGAGCTGTAGATGATAAGGTCACAGCAAAAGGGAGCTCAGAAACTGAATTTCTTCTGACAGCCCTCCCGGAGCAGCAATGCTGAGTACCAGAGAGAAGCAGAGGTTTCCRTATCTAAAAATAAATTGAAACAAGAGCATCTTGTGGCCTGCTCAGTGGCATAGAGCAGCAGCAGCAGCTGTGGCACCTCCCTTGGTCTCCCCAAGGCTCCAAATGGGGGGACGAGCCACAGCCTGTTGTATATTTTTTAAATCCAAGCACTCCAAACAAGCAGCCAACAAGTGTTTTGACATGAAAAACTTGCCTTTAGGGCTTCTGCTTTTTCTCATGTAATTTTTTTCCTTTTTTTTTTTTAATCCTTTCCTGCCTGCTTGTGCCTTGTGCTGCAGCCACCTTATTAGCACAGCAGAAAAGGAGCCAGAGGTAGTCTTGATTCTCATCTATTTCAGATCAAAAGGAAGAGAAAAACAGGGCAGAACCAGCACTTCCCTGACAGAGCACAATGGATCCTTAAAAATAAAAAAGGCCAGGATCAAGCACTTCTTTATGTCACAGGAGTGCAGCAGACAAAAATGGGTTCACAATGACCCGAATGCCTTGAGCAGAGACCTCTGTCCCTGTGCTGCCCTGGCCCTTTGCAGCAGACCTGGGGGCATCATGGKGTTACCACTGGCAGGTGAGGGGCCACACATCCCCAAAAACCTGCTGGTGCCCTTGCTGCTGTATTCCAAGGGTCTCTGTGCTCTTCTCAGGGCATGAACCCACACACGTGGGCAGCCCCTGGAGCCACACAAGGCAAAACCAGGCAGGGTTGCTGTCAAAGCAACACAGTGATGGRTTTTCCTGGTTTCACGTAAAAACTTGGTTCAAGAGAAATAAACATTTGAAGAAATTCTTCACGGTAATGGTGGTGAGGCACTGGCACAGGTTTGCAGAGGAGCTGTGCACACCCCATCTCTGGGAATGCTGTAGGCCAGGCTGGACAGGGCTYTGACCAGCCTGGTCTAGGGGAAGATRTCCCTGCCAGTGGCAGGCTGAGTGCAACTGGATGGTCTTTAGGGTCCCTTTCTAGCCCAAACCATTCCATGATTCTATGATTTTATGACTCTATGATTCTATGATTCAACCACAGAATCTTTAATTCTATGGTTTTATATGGTTTTATTTTATGGTTTTATGATTTTGGAGGGGGAATCCAAATCTAAGGCCACATTTTAACCAAAATGATGCCAACATGATCAGAGATGGGACTTGGTATATCTGCATCATTTTACTTCTGCCCTCAGCATAGTTTGAAGAGGATTTTGAAGGAAATCCTAGAAATTCGATTTCGGTAGATACCAACGTTTGCTGTTTGCTGGGGCTTTTTTTCCCCCAACATTGAATATATTGCTGCTGTTTGGTTAACTCTTGATGGCAAAATGCTGAATAGAGCCTGGGATTTCAAAGCTCTGCACAGTGGTGATTGCTGCTTGTCAGTAAACATTCACCTTCTCCTCCCTTCAGGGGGGGAAAACCAACTTGCTCCAGTGGAAAAATTAGGAGTTAACTAAGAAACTTCAACACTTGAAAATTGGCTTCCAATAGATTTGAGGGATGAAACTGATTTTTTAAGTTAACTCAGTGTCTGGATAAAGCTTGTCCCCTGAGTGCTGAGATTTTATCTCTCTGGCTGCATGGTCCCTGAAAAGTCATGACATCTCCCTGTCCCTCCAGTTTCCCTCTGAACAAAAGAGAAATAACAATTCTGTTCCTTGTAAAGAGTAAGTTGATGAATCATGCTGTCTTAGTGTTTTATCTCTTTTCTTGCCACTCTCCCAAAAGGAATTATGGGACACTGTCAGAGTACGTATTAAAAAATCATTGGGATTTCTCCTTGAGATATTCTTAGCATTTGTAAAACCAGAACATATGTCATTGTTTATTCAGTTGAAAGAGATCTATGAGTTTTGGCTTTCTTTCCAAGCTAAGAGCTGGCACACTGGTCCTAGCACTGCTGGTGAAACCTCATGTGTGAACAGATTTGGGAGTTTTGTTACCTTGCAGCAGTGACAAAATTCTGCTTTGCAGCTCTGTGTTTGTGCTTAGTCCTCTTCCATTGTTTGCACAAGCCAGAAGAAGAGGCAGAAAGGAGGACTGACAGCTCTCCCACCTTTCCAAGGACCATCACTGCCCTGGATGTGCAACCAGGGAGGCACCCAGAGGGATGGGCACCATGGTGTGGCACACGAGCACCTGATGGGCATGGAGCAGATGAATGAGATACCAGGCTGCCTGCCAGGAGCATCCATTGCTCCTGCAACCCAGATGGGCTTTTGTTCAAGGAAGCAACCTGAAAAGACACCAAGATGCTGACACAATAGCTGTTAAGCTTTGTCAGTTGGAGGAGGAAAGGCAAGGCAAGGCAAGAGAAGAAGCAGCACATGGACAGAGGAGCAGACACACAAGTGTCCCAAAATCCAGAAGGGGAGCTGGATGCCAGGATGCCAGCAAGGCCAGAGAATTGCATCAGAGACAATCTCCTAAACCTACTAAAGCCCACAAAAGTAATTAGAAAACTATCAGGTGTCTGACACCCTGTCCAACATATTTTTTTCTCCATTTTCCCTTACACTCCCTCCCTCCCTCTCGACCTTTTTTTTTTAGCTCAGAGAAAGATATCAGCACAAAAGCTTCCACTCAGGAAACAGGGTTAGAATTTTCTTCTCTCTCTCTCTCTCTCTCTCTCTCTCTCTCTCTCTCTCTCTCTCTCATTGGCATCTTGTTCTGAAATTTTCTTCAAGAACTGTTTATTCTGAGAAGTGCAATGTTCAAATGAATGCCACGGTCACTTTGAATACTGCAGAGCCATTTAACCACCCCTCTCATCTCTGAAATCAGTTGTGTAGGTGATACATGACACTCTGATAGTGCAAACAAACATCTGCTCCCGTGGGCGTGGGCTTGCTCACTCCAACATGCTCTTGAATCTAATTGGGAATTTCCAGGCATATATTGCTCACGCTCTTTCCAAAATAACTTGTAAGTATAAAGTGTATGAATTAATCATCCTTTTAATCTGGCAAAAGCTGTGCTATATCTGCTCAATCACGAGACATTTATTTCTGTTCTCGGTATTCAGGATGGAATATTTTTGGTTTGGTTGTTGGGTTTGGCTTTTTTTTTTTTTTCAGAAGTGCTGAGAGGAATTTCCAGCTTAAAGAAGTAAAGCAGTTGATTTTTGCAACAGAAAAAGAGATTTAGCAGCATGGCTGTCAGTCCTGCTGTCTGAAGGGAGAGGGTGAACCGAGGCTGTTTGTCTGATTGGGTTTGTCCAGAGCTTCACACCACGTTGGAGCGCATGTGCAGGGTGATATCAGCAGTGTCCTCGTAGCTCAGAGTCTGGACAGGCAGTCAGCAACATTTCTCTGTCCAATCTCCTCCTTCTTGTGGCTGAGGATGAGTGTGTGGCCACTCCGGCACCAGCCCAGGTGTCACTTGGGATGTCACTGACAATTCTTGTCATGTCCATTGTCCTGGGTTGACTACATGATGCTTTTATCCCCAGTTGTCTTGTTCTGTTTATGCTGAATTATAAGTTTTGCACCTGTGAGACTTGTTCCAAGAGTGAAGGGGGGAAGAGAAGAAGCACGGAGTTTCTTCTCAGAAACTGCACTCAYTCCTCCACATTCCTGCTCCTAGACTGTGATATCTGCGGGTGGACAGACAGCAGGACAGAGCTCTCCTTTGCTTTTAGTTAGTTTAGCTCACTGAGGCAAAGAAGTTCTCTGGACTGTGGGTGTATTTTTCCCTTCTCTTTGGACCTGTTCAGACCTTCTCCAGACTGAACACCAGARGAGCACTGGCAGCTCACACCTGTGACCCACTGGGCCGGGCCTGGGCCGYGGCATTTCCAGCACCACAGGGACTGATCAGAGGCTGAGTGAGCTGAGCCACAGCCCATGGAGTAGACTTTGTGAGTCTGTCTCTTTTTTGGAGCGGCAAGAGGTTTTATTGTTTAATATTGTTTAGCTTTTATTGCTTAATGTAAACAGGTTTTTTGACTTTTCTCCAAGGAGGTATTTTCTCCMAAACTGGTTGCAAGAGGGGCTGATGGAATCTGCTTTCTAGAGGAACCCCTTCAGGGCTTCTCTCCCAAATTTGCCCTCAACCAGGACACCCGTGCTGGACTGTGGAGTGGGCTGTGCTGGCATCACTTTGGGCTGTTCATTCCAACCATGCACACAGCTCAGAGCACACAGCAGAGCGCAGGGGCAGAGATGATCCATGCAGCACCACGAGGCACAGGCCGGGCTGCCAGAGTGCCCTGGTCCATGGCCATGAGCAGGTGGGGAACACTCCCCACAGAACTTCTGGCGAGCACTGGGGGAATGCTCTGGGCTCCAGCTACGGAACCGTGCCCAGGCAGCAGCCAAATTGTCAGAGGGAGGTCCTGCCTTCCCGCCAGCCTGGTGGAGAGACAGAAAATGAGGCCTGGAGACCAATTTTGGACACTGGGGCAGAGAATCTGCACATTGCAGAGACTGATGACCCAGTTCAAGGGGGGTTCAGCACAACCAGAGCTCAGGATTCCTTTCCCTCACTCTTGGCAGGAGAAGCCTCCAGAGTCTGAGGGCTCAGGTCATTTTCCCAAAGGCTTTGTCAATGCCTGTCTCCTCAGGCAAGGATCAAGATGTAGGAAGATGTTTCCGCTAGATGACTCATGAAGTATGAAGGTGAGTGCAGTATTGAACAAATAGGCAAGGTGAGTTTCACAACGAGCAACACTTTTGTTATATCAAAAGCCAATATTACGCAGTTCACCAAAACAATATTAGTCCAGAATAAATATCTGGAAGCAATAGGACAAAAGGGAATGGCCTCAGATTGTGCCAGGGAGGGTTTAATTTTGAATATATTTGGAAATTTCTTCACCAAAGAGGTTGGAATAGGCTTCCCAGGGCAGTGATGGGGTCATTATTCCTGGGAGGATTTAAAAGACATGTAGATGTCAGACTAAGGGAAATGGTTCCGTGGTGGGCTTTGCAGCACTGGGTTGAGGCTGAACTTGATGATCTTAGAGAGTTCTCCAATCCAAATGATTCTATGATTCTAAAGGAAACATGGCAAAAATTACTGGGATTATAGGTACATCCTGTATAACTACAACGTCTTGAACAGGATCAGGACTTCTGTCAGACCCATGAGGAGGAGAAAGGCTGAGTTACAAAGGAAGAGCTCCACTCACCTGCACGACCCTTCCTGGCAGCTGTGACACAGGAGATTGATTGTTCAATGGCTGTATCCTGTTAGAAAAATAAAATAAACTTTTCATTTACTTGACATGGAAGGCAAGCTCTTAATCAGTTCTTGTCACTGAAAATAAGGAATTTTCTGCAACACGTAATTTCAGCAAAAGCTGCTGTGATTTGCATGGAGGAGAAAGAGACATAGAGATACTGGCAGAGTAGCTGAAGGAGTCTCTAATTAAAATTTATCCCATTTCACTCCTCAGTTGGAGAAGGTCATTTAATAATGAAGGCTGTCTTAGCAGCTTCATCAAAGTGGTACATTTAAGCCAAATAGCACAATGTCTTATGTGATATATTCTAGGATATGGTGAACTATAAAATACTAGTCGCAAAGTCAAGCCAGATTTTTATGGGAGAAAACCATTAAAAGAGAAGCAGTTGCAAGAAAGTGAAATGTCTACAGCAATTCAAAGAGGAGCTGGTATGGCTTGCCTTCTATATTGATTTTGCTTTCTGCTTAGCAACAGGATCTCATGTGGGTTATATAAAAACACAAAAACACCCAACAATATGATTCAGGATAACCTTTTCTGGAAATATTGCTAGTATTAATCTTGGATGGAACTGTTTTACCTTGGTAGATTTGAACAATAAAATACAAACCTGAAGTATCTGATCTATGGGGAGCTAACTGGGAGTGCTTGCTTGCCTCTAAAAAAAGGCTTTGATTTTAATGTGACTAAATACATCTTTATGTGACATCTGTTCAAACACATCAGGGGCAACTGAAGACAAAGGAAATGGGTTGATGGAAAGCAGCTTAGATAAAAGCAGGTTGTCCATAATACCTTATTACAGAGAATGGGGCTTGTTAAACGTTCTGTAAAATTCCAAGAAACCTCAAGTATTTCTATTTATGTAGTTCCATTCAGCTCCCCAGCAATATTATGGTGGGATACCTTCTGTTCTGCACCCGGTCTGGTGGCTTTTGCAGGACTAGTGAAACATTTGTGTGGGATGACTGAAGTTTCAAATGCATGTGCTTTGATTTTGCTAACCTTTTACATCTCTCTTCTGATGGTACTCGAGTGACTGTATTCCCCAGACAGGACATTTTTGCCCGTGGCTAGACACCATCATCTTGGAAGATGCTTAATGTTTTCAGCTGTCACTGGAATTAAGTTTAGCTTGTTGGGAGCTGAATTTTCTCTGCTTACATGGTTGGCTTTTTTTGTCCTGCAAGTTCCTTCCCAATCCTGTGGCTCTGTGCTCTGCCTGAATTGTCCTTTCCTATAGGAAAAAATGGCAGATTGCTCTTCCCTGGACCCAGCAGTGGCAGCTGGGGAAATGCCAACATGTCTTTTCTATGCAGGAGGAATACATTTCTGTGATTGTTTGGCATAAGAAAGGTGATTTGGGGAATGCTCTTTAAGACATACACGCTGCTTCTTCTTTTGGGGCTTTCCTCAAATACAGGATGAGATTAAAACATCCAGTGTCACGTGAAGCTGCTACTTTTGTAGGTGACAAAAGAAATATTTCTTAGATAACTGTCAGACACTGTATGGAATGTAACATCAAAAAAAAAAAACCAAACCAAACAAACCCAAAGAGATGGGTTCAGGTTACACAGTAAATTCAAAATGCCAATACATGTGTCTAGGGGTAGTTTTCCTGCCTGCTTAAAACATGCAGCACCTCCTTTTGAACCCCACCAGCACTGTTCCCTGCTTCTTGGACAGCTCCTGGTTCTGCTTTGCTGTGGTTCTGTGGGGGATTTAATCCCTCCCATGTGGCAGCACAGGATGCTGAGACACTACAGGTGGGGAAAGGATCTCGTGTCTCCTCTTGSCTCCCCTGGCTTTCATTGCAAGTGTTATGAATCCCAAATCTCAACAGGCACATTACCTTTGTGATAATTTATAGATGTTGATGACACATTGTAGTGGGCTGACCCCAGCCAGCATCCAGGCATCCACCCTGCCTTTCACTCATTCCCTTTTGCTGGGGAGGAAAAAATTCRAAGGGACGCGAAGAGAGTCGTGGGTTGAGATAATGGAGTTTATTAAGCAACACAAAAGCTGCCCATGTAAGCAAAGCAAAATAAAGGATTCATTCAGTAATCCCACTGGCAGGCAGATGTCCAGCTGCTTCCTGAGAGGCAGAGCCTCAGCTTGGTTAATGGCCACTTGCAAAGACAAATGCCATAATCACCAACATCCCATCTTCCTCCTCCTTTCCCTGAGCCTTTATGCTGAGCCTGACATCACATGGCATGGGATAGCCCCAAGGTCAGCTTGAATATCTCCGTGTCCCCTCTTAACTTCCATCCCACTCCCAGACTGCTTCCTTTGGGACGGGGTGGAGGAAAGAGAGAGGAAACCTCAGTGTGGGGTGAGCAGCACAGCTCACAGCAACGCATCACACACACAGTGCTGTGAGGAAAATGACCTCCATCCCAGCCAGATGGAAGCTAAAAAAGCCTTCCCCTTCAACTCTTCACTCCTTCACCCCTCCACCCCTTCACCCATTCACCCCTTCACCCCTTCATTTTTGACTCTACCTCCTCCCACCCAAGCAACGTGAGACAATGAGGAATGAGGACTGTCATCAGCTCACAACATTCCCTCTGACACTCTTTTCTCCTCACACTTCCTTTCTGCTCCAGCACAGGCCCTTTCCCTGGGCTGCAGCCCCTCAGATAAGCCCATGCCAGCGTGGATTCTCTCCATGAGCTCCTGACTGAGAATGAGCCCCTGAACAGGTGCCTCTCCCCACACCAAAATATTCTTCACACCAAAATATTCCCCACACCAGAACAAAAGTAATGCCATCACAACACCAACAAAAGTGGCCAATTTACAAACATGATAAAACTCCAGTGCTGGGCCCCTCACTACATTGCAGCAATAAAATATCCCCCGCAATTATTCCACTCTTCTGGCTGCTTCCAGTCCAAGTTTGGTTCACTAACTCTCCCAACTGCTTGTCTTTATCCTAAATCCCTGACCAGGTCCTTCCTCTCCCTAACTGGAGGGAAAAAGCAGCTCCAGGCGCCATCCTCTTGTTCTTCCTACTGCCCAGGAGGAGGGCATGAGAAAGTGAGATGGTGAAGCCACCTCTGCACTGAAAGGGCATGAGCAAAAATTACAGGGGAAGACAGCTGCTCAGAAGGGGTCCCCTATTCTATACTTACTGATCTCATGGGTCCCTGCCTCAACCATGCCCCTCCCAGGGTGCTGAATGCTGGGAAAGACACAGCCAAGTCCCAGCAGAGTGGTGAGGAGACTTCTCAGAAGACCCCTTGGTTTCAGAGATCTCCCTGAGATCAGCAGGGCCCACCAGGGCAGCTCCATTTGCTGTGTCACGGGACACTTAGTCACAGGATCATGTATTTCTGCCCACAAAGTGGAAAGCACAGGTTTTCCTTCTTATCTCTTCTTCTCACCATCCTACCCTTATTTTCAAGCAGCAATAAATTATCGTCAATTAAACTGAATTAGTTAAATGAAATTAATTTCCCCCAAGTCGTCTCTGTTTAGCCTGCAACAGTAATTGGCAAGTAGAGATCTCCCTGTCCTTATCTCAACCCAGGAGCTGCTGTTGCTTGTTTCTTTCCCACCACCTTTTGGGGAAGGATGAGGGAGAGAGCAGCAGGGTGGAGGCCGGGCAGGCAGTCCTGGCCATCCCACCACACATATGAAGGCATTTAATAACTTTGTACCATCAGCACTTAATACTCTTTTTATTTAGGGTGACACCTTGGGGTTTTCTGTAATTTTGGGCCGATATTTCCTGTGATGGAGAAGGTTTTTTGAAAACTCCCCTGGGAAATCCCCTGGGGAAAGGATTCAGCAGTAGAACAGATGCAGGGTCCAGCACAGCGAGATCCAGGCATCTTTTATATCATGTACACACTCATCCAGGGATGAGTGTGTACATGATATAAAAAAAAACAAACTTGGCATTCTTTTCTGGGTCCAGAAAAAGTCTCTGATGAGGAGACAGTGGATACCCAGGCAACCTGGATGAACCTCCTATGGGACAGAGTTGGATGGAGGGGGACATGACCATGTGCTGTAGAAAACCTCTGAATTTGCTGCTGCATCTTTGAAGCATTTTCTAAAGTGCGTACCCTACCCTTAAAAAATGTGTTTGCTTTGGCTGCCACAGCACTGGTAAAAGTGCTTCCAACCACATGCATGACACACAAACAGAAGGACTTGTGTGAAGGTTTTGTGTGTTTATCAGCTTTGGACAGGGCTGAGTGGTTTACTTTGAAGTGCCATTGCTTTATTGCAGCTAAACCTGGACTCAAAGGATATTTAAAGAAATCTTTTCCAGCTGTCGCTGGTACCTCAGTAGCCCAAACTCTTGCACCTTTGAAGCCAAATCATAATAATTTGATGGAAAGCAGCACTTGAGTTATTGGATAAAGGTAAACAAGCAGCCCTTGGAAGCATCCAAAAGCATCAAAAAGCATCAAAAAACACCCAAAATCATGGGTGTCTCCCAGCAGGGCAGGTTGTGTTGCACAGACATTTGAGATACTGCCCCAAGGAGCAGCCAAACCCTGGCACAGGCCTGGCTTATCTGCAGCCTGATGCTGTGTTGGCCAGACCAACATGGGGATGTTTTAATTTCAGTATGAGGATGCTTAGACTTACTCCTCAYTGGGATTGTACAAGCCAAAGTTGAGTCCTTTAAGCAGTGAAATGATGAGGAGAGGAATTTTATGCTCTATGAAGAAATGAGATCAATTTTAAGCAAGTTTAGGGATGTAGCTGAGTGGTGAGCTTGGCAGTGCTGGGCTGGACTGAAGAGTCTTTTCCAACATTGGTCATCCTGTTCTGTTCCGTGATTCTTTTATTTGTGTATATTTTAGACCCAGTACTGGCTTTGGTAAGGAGCACAGGCAATTTAGTTTCTCCCATTTTCCTTCAGCAAGACTAACTTTCCTGAAAGAAAACAAGAAAGCTTTCCTCAACAAGAAAGCTTTCCTGAAATTTCAACCTAAAATAATATTTTTTTTTACCCACTCATTACTTAAAAAAAAAAAAAAAGAGAGAGAGAGAAAAGGACAAGATATTTTTTAAATGTAGGTTTTTATATAGCTCTGAATGGGGTTTAATCTGTTTTCCCATATATTTTTTCTCTTCTCTCATGTATTCATGCTCTTTGTTCTTTCCGGTCCTTTCTGTTTCATCCTACTTGAAATGGAACATGAGGAGGAAGAACACAGCATAAGAGCCATTTAAAATAATTAATCAATGTACTTAGTCCTCTAAAAATACTCATACAAAACCACCCCCTTAAAAAATAAACATGTAACTAAAACAGTAATTTTGAATTCTCAGAAATGTTTTCAACAAGGCTAAATATTAATTACACTGTTATTAAAATAAATCAACAACAGATTTATGAATATATTCATCCTTCTATAGGGATTTATTGAAGAGCTTGCAAGTGTGTAGAATAAAATCATTACTATAAATAAAATATTACTACAAATGTAACACAGGTATGAAGAAATTTAAAATGTCAGGTTTGCAGATACAGGTGATAAAATGTTTCCTTAAAATATTTCCTTAAAAAATAAAAATTAAAATAAAATAAATAAATAAAAATAAATAAAGTATTTCCTTAAGATATTTCCTTCAAATATATTTCTTTTCTTTGCTCACTTCTTCTATCAAGATAAAAAAAAAACCAAAAAACCCCAAAAATACGAGCTCCAGTAATACCTCTTTCTATTGCCATCAGTAAAACACTTGAGCTGGACTTTGTCCTCACCAAATAGGGAGATTACTACCATTTCCCTGAGGGCACCCACCTCTCCTACAGTCCCACYCATGCCTTTTCTCAGGGCCTTTTGCTCAGGTTGGCTCTGTAGAGCAAGCAGACCCATCCAGGTGGCCACAGACAGGGGGGCTGTTCCCCAGCTGCTTCCTGCTGGCCCCAGGTGGCTCCTGGTGTCATTAGGGCCCCTGTTCAACCACGTGCGTGGCCAGGAGGGCATGTTTGTGTTTCATTTGTACAGACACGATTAGCTCCTTCCCAGGGCTTGTCTGCTGTAAAACTGGAAATGTGTCATGGGCTATTACCCAAGCAAACGTAATGCCCCCAGAATAAATATGCCCCGCGAGCTCGCAGGCTGTAATTGATGGAAAAACAGGTGTTCCCCCTTATCCTCTGTGATTGCCTGCACATATGGCCTCTTTTATGCCGTCCTCCAATTGCTTTGTAGTGCTGGCTCCTGCAGAAAAAGAAATAGTGTTACTGTAAAAGAGTGGGTTTCAAGAGCGTTCTTCGGTCCACAGCCAAATTAAATACAAGCAGCACAGCCCTTTTTAGTATTTAACTAATCAAACTGCAGCAGCCACCACAAGCACTTCAGGCATCAAACTGCATTTCCAGCTACTCTTGTTTTAAAATGTGGTGCTCCGACTTTGCAAATTAAAGCTACATATAACACAAATTCCCATTTGAATGGTGTTAACATCCTCAAATTGGACCCTCCAAACAGAAACAGTAAAATAATATCAACTCCTGGTTGGTTTTATACCTCACAGGCTGAAGTTTTGTGTTGTAAAAAAAAAAWTTAGCTCCCAACAGCTGTGTAAGACCTACTGGCCTTGCAGTGTTAAAACCAGGAAGATTTTGGAATGAGGCACAGGCAGAAATGTCAACAGTCCCTTTATATAACAGATTTTTTTTTCTCCTGAGTGAATGCACTTGCAGGAGAAATAAAAGAAGAAAGGTGGCTGAACAGCTGGAGGGACACCCTTAAGAGGTGAAGGCTGGTGATACCCAGCAGCCAAAATCCTTAGTCAAGGACTGGGCTGAATGTTGATCCCTGTGCTTTGATCTGTCCCCCCCAGCACGTGTCTCTGTCTCTGCATCACTCTTCCTGTCACAGCAAGGCTTGCAGTGGGCAGGAAAAGTCTCTGCTTCAGTTGTCTGTGGTGGTAGAAGAGTCAAGATCTGGTCTTATCCCTCTGTCAACCCAGCAGTGCGTGCAGGGACTCAGTAACATGTTCAGGATATGCTCCTCCTGCTCCCTAAACACACCTATTTTGGTTTTCCACAGAGAGGGTTTATTGTWTACCCATCAAGAACTACCAGTATTTTAACCCAAATTCAGCCTACATATTGAAAGCAAGCTCTGTGGGTAGACAAAATATGCTTGGCTTGATCTTAAAAAAATCAAATGGGCTGATCAAGAGATGACATCAGAGATGAATCTTCTGTCTGGCTTTTAAATTGTCACTGATCTAAAAGGAAATGCCATTGCATAATACCTTTCTTCATCCAAAACATACCTGAAACAAAACAAGATGATAAAACAGCGGCATCCTCCTGAACCCCTTTGAATTTTCTGCAGATAAACATGGTGCTTTGTCGCAGACATCTTTTATGAAAAATCCTTTCCTTAGGATTTTCCCTCCTGAGAAGCTGAGAGGCCTCAGGAACAAAATGTAAGCAATGGTTATCTGCTGCTGTGGAATGCAACAGGKGSATCTGKGAKTGGTCTCATGTGGTTGTTTCTAATTAATGGCCAATCACAGTCAGCTGGCTCGGACAGAGAGTCTGAGCCACAAGCCTTTGTTATCATTCTTTCTTTTTCTATTCTTAGCTAGCCTTCTGATGAAATCCTTTCTTCTATTCTTTTAGTGTAGTTTTAATGTAATATATATAATAAAATAATAAATCAAGCCTTCTGAAACATGGAGTCAGATCCTTGTCTCTTCCCTCAACCTGAGACCCCTGTGAACACAGTCACAGTGCTTTTACCTGCCTTTGGTTTTCCTTATGTCCTTCTCCTGTTTATCTCTGCTCTTTCCTTAATTGCCTCAGCAAGAAGACAGTTCCTCCTCTTCTACAAGGTGCACAAAGAAGAAGAAGAAGAAATGCATCTTTCTCACTTTATCCCTTCCTGGGGTACTTTCATTTCTGTGACAGCTTTCTCAATTCACAGCTTGCCGAGTTTCATGCCTGTGCTTCCCACCTCTGTAAAAGATAAATTTCACAGAGCCCTGGCCGCTATTCAGAGGTGCTGAAGCTCCTGGACTCCTCCAGCTTTCCCCACTGCACAGTTCTGGCTGAAGGGATGGGTTTGTTGGACATCAGTGCGGACGCGGTGAAGCCACAGGGCAGCAGCTGCAGAGAGTGATGCTCCCCACACCAGGAACAGATGCCTGGAGAGGTGCCACGGCAGCCAGCAGAGAGCTGGGCTCGAGATTATGGACTTGAACTTTGAACAAGGATTACCAGGTTTAAATAAGTTGTGTCTACTAACAAGCAAGGAAATGGGGTGCTGTGTGTAAGTACCTGGCTTTTCAAAACCAGCCTGCCTCCCTTTTTCATGGACAAGTCTTTGGAGGATCAGCAATGTGGGTACAAAAACACAGCTACAACCTCAAATATTTTCATGTCTTTTGACAATAAAGGAGAAAAACCCACTCAGGTAAACTCCTGGTCCTTGTAACCTAGGATTTCATCCTCAGTGTTACACGCTGAGGATATAATATCTTACCTATGTGCAAAGAATATTTTGCACTAGGTCTACAAGGGTATATTTCCACTTGGGGAATGTAACAATTCCCACCGAAAAAAACCTCTGCACCAGATCCTTATTGGATGTGGATGCCCTGGAAGAAGATCTACCTTGAATTCCATGTTAAACTGAAGTTATAAAGAAGAAGTAATATTTTTATAACCAGCCTTGTTTCAGATCTTACACTCAGATAGAATACCACTGGGTGCAGTAGGGACTAAATAAATATTTCACTGATAAACAACAAGCCTAAATTGTTTATGAAGCATAAAACAATTATCTTTGACTCCACCTGATGCTGCTGAGCAAGCTGTTCCTATTTATTGTGCTATTATTAGATGGGAATTTAGTGCATTGGACAGCATCTTTCCTGAATGGATGACATAACCAAGTCCATGTGGYACAGACTCATTCTCCAGCACAATTCAGAACTCTGTGCACAGCCCATCATCCTGCATGGAAGGATTTCTTAAAAACCAAACACATGTGAATGAATTTATCATTTAGAAAAGAGTGCCTAGACTTTCAAAACACTCCTGTGGATGTAGATGTTCTGACTACTACTTAAAGACTTGAAGATATAAATTGTCATTATATGTACATACAACTCTGATTTAATTTCTGTGTGGAGACAATATTTCTGCAGGGTTCTTTAACACAAAATGCAGCAAAAAAGCCATGCCAGTTTGCAGTGTCAGTGATGAGAAATGAGAGGTAAGAAAGCAGTTTGTGTTACCACTGGTGGTAACACTCATACAGGAAAAACCCACGTGGAATCAGAAATTGCTTGGTGAGGTGGCCACATTTAAATAAAGCCTCAGAAACAATTCTAAAAATGGAACAGAGGGATCTTTAAGGCATCTGTCCAGGAAAGTGAAGAAATTATATTTTTGGCAGTGAGCACTGAGAAAACCATGCAGAGAATAAAATAAATTAAAATGAACAGGAACCACGTGCCCTGGTTGCTGCCTCAGCTTTGGTGAAYCTTGACCTGTTGTTGCACCATGTTGCAGAAAGCAAACGTGGGTGAGCAAGAGGGTGGTGTTCCAGTGCCATTTTATCAGTGTTCTATTCTATATCAGTATTTATTGATATTCTCTTGGCATTTCTAGTATACTTACTACACGTTCACCCTTTCCCCCTCTCATGGATCCATTCATACTCCGTTTTTTTGAGGCTCCTACTCCTACAGCTGGCAGAGCAGTGCCAGTGATTGCAGTCCCTTGATCCCTGTGGGTCCATGGAGATGCCCAGAGCCATATCCACTCCCATGGTGATGCCTGGGAATGAGATGTCAGACACTGAAGCAATGATCTTTTAAAATATTTTCCTCTCCTCACTGTTTCATGTTTATGTTCTGGTTATTTTCCCATTTTAGAAGCCAGTAAAGAGCAAGGCAGGCATATCTGTCACTCCAGAATAAATGGAAGGAAGGACAGTATTGGAGCACAGATCTAAAACCAGCTTGCTAAAATTTACAGTTAAAAAGTTGGAAGCATCAAGACATGAAATACAGCGCACCATAAAGTGAAGATGCTAAAAGGTTCAGTCTCAGAGGCAAAGGGCATTTAGAGAACATCAGGAAAGTTTTAGAAGCATTTTCTAGCATGTGAAAAGACAATGAAAAAGTAGAGGGAATGTTAAATAAAACTGAAGGGGCTGGGGAAATGCAGATGCAAAATGAAAATGTGTAAATAACTGTTTAACAAATTAAAGTAATTGCTGAAAAAGTACAACATGCAGACCACTGGATGCGATTAAAAGAAAAAAAAAATTGAAATTATTTTTAAACGAGAAATTGTACAAAATTAATAACTGTATTTGAGGATAAACATACCKGCCCACCATCACCAGGGTGGGCAGGGTGCCCATTAATGCAGCACGTCTGTGGCGTGCCAGAGGTGTCGGGGGACAAGGCGCGGTAATCGCGCTCTGCCGCCCGGTGGGTCGCAGGTTARAAGCCAAATGGAACAAAAAATGCTAAATTCGCCTCGCTCTGCCCTCGCACCGAGGCGAGAGGGGGCAGAAAACCCATCCGCGACGGGATGGGTGCGAGGGGCGGGCGGGGTCCGCGCTCCTGCCTCACCTCGGCTCGGGCTCGGTCCCACCGATCCCCGGCAGTGATGGAAACGATCGCGCACGGGCACCGACCGACCCTCGGGGACCAGACCCCGCATCCCCCGTCCCGCCGAGCCGCTGCCACCCCCGCCACCCCCTCCCGGTCCCCCGGCCCCCGCCGGGCTGCGCCCCCGCGCCCCCGCCTCCATCCCTCCATCCCTCCATCCCTCCATCCCTCCATCCC
>JACDOX010000558.1:156327-169392 GCA_014549065.1 Cardinalis cardinalis
CTCCATCCCTCCATCCCTCCATCCCGTTCCCTTCCGCGCCCCCCCCGGGAATCACCCCCCCCCGGCTCGGGGGCCAGGTACACTTGACGTCAGGATGGCTGTCGTCGTTTTGACGTGTAAACACTCATTTCCATTCCGGCTCCGGAGGGTCTGTGTGCCTCGGGCAGCCGCGCCGGCAGGCAAGGCAGGCAGGGCTCCGCTCCGCGCTATCGCGTAGCAACGCGGCGCCGCATCCCGCATCCCGCGTCCCTCCCGCGTCCCGCGGCCATGGCCGGGCGGCGCTGGGCCGGCCGGTGCGCGGCCCTGGCCGTGCTCCTGGCAGCCTGCTCCCTGCCCCGAGGAGCCAGCGCCGGGCGGCTCTTCCTCAACGAGTGGGCAGCGGAGATCCCGGCCGGCCCCGACGCTGCCAGAGCCATCGCGGACGAGCTGGACTACGACCTGGTGGGGCAGGTACGGCCGGGCGGGGGACACCCGCGGGATGCGCCGCGACGGGGCTCCTTTCGCATCCCGCGATGCTCATTCCCTCCCCGCTCCCTCGAACTTGTGCCCGGCTGCCGCCCGCGGGGCTCCGGGGAGTTTAAAGCTCCCGGTGTCCCACCGCAGCCTCCCGGGGTCCGGGGGCCGGCCAGGGACGGCTCTCTCGGAGGGGACGGGGCACGGCGGCTCGGCTCTTCCCCAGGGGAGCGGGCGGGGACCTGCGGCTCTCCTTGACGGGAGCGGGCAGGGCGCTCCCGTTCTCCTTGGCGGAACTGGGCAGGGTCGGGCGGGAGGTCCGGCTCTCCCTGGAGGGATGCGGGCAGGGCAGCTGGCTCTACCTGAGGAGACCGGACAGAGTCAGGCAGGGCACCCCGCTCCTCCTGAGGAGACCGCCCGGGCACCCCGCAGTGCCGCCGGGGACCGGGCCGGGCTCTGCCCCGGCTCTCCCCCGGCAGTTCGGGCAGGAGGAGGAGGGCGCGGGCGGTGTCGGCTGCGACCCCGCTCCGCCTCCGCCCCGCCGGCTCCATCGCCATCGCGGGGCTTCTCTCCAGCCATCCCTCGGGCGCTTTTTTGGGATGCCGTGACGTCAGCGTTGTCAGGGATGAGTAACCGCCGTGAGGGAGCAGCTTCGCCTCACCTCCCGGCGAGGGTCCTGTGCCGGGCACGGCGTCCCCAGCGCTGGGACGCTGCTGTCCCCAGCCCGGCGCCGTGGTCGGGGTCGCGGCCAGCCCCAATCCGTGTCCCCTGTGCTGTCCGCGGGCTGCCAGCCCCCCCTGGCCGCCTGCCCAGCCCCGCTTTAGGGCACGGCCGTGTCCAACGCGCTCCCGAATCCGTAGGTGTGATCCCAGCTACGCGACATTGGATCCCACCTACGTGTGGTCCCGCCTGTGCGGGTTTGGTCCTGCTGCCCTTGTGGCCAGTACATTTGTCCCCACAGCTGCCAAAGAGCCCGTCCTTAGCGGAGAGGGGTGTTCAAAGCCAGCGGGGTGCTCCTGGCTTGCCCGGTGGCTGGCTGGCTGCTGAGGGAGTGAAAATGCTGCCACAGTGGGTGCCTGTGCAACCCAGCCCCGCAGTGAGGTGTCTGAAGCCAGGCAAAGCTTTTCACACCTGTCCAGCTGAAACACAGGAAAAGCAGATAAAGCTGGTGATGTGGCCTTGCCGAGGTGAGTCCCTGAGTGTAGTGGTCATTAGTGCAAGTGCTGTGTAACTTGAGTCCTGCAGTTGTAATGACTGCCCTTGAGTAGCCCAAATGAAATTACTCCCCCGGCTTCTTCTAGCAGCACACAGGCTGAGAGAAGCACTTGTTACTGGAAGAGCGCTTCCTTGTTTGGATTAAAATATCTACAGGCTAGTTTCTTGCTCTTTTGTCTTTAAGGCAGCGTGAATTCTTTCAGGTTTTGATTGTTGGTACTTGCTCACAGTGGGGAAATACTTCCTGATAATTAAAGCACGCCTGTGTCTTACAGATTGGATCACTGAAAAACCACTACTTATTCAGGCATAAGAGTCACCCAAGACGGTCCCGAAGAAGTGCTATTCATATCACTAAGAGACTTTCTGATGATGAGCGGGTAAGTGTTAAATTTATTCTTTTTTAAATTTTTTTTTAATTCTGTCTCTTTACCGCTAGCTTCGTAAAGAGGTCACAGGCAGGCCTTCCTCATTTTGCGAGTCTAATATATCCAGCTATCTATCCTCGTGCTGAATAATACTTAACTATCCTGTCATTCACAGGCAGAGTCTGACCCTCCCTTGCCACGTATTTTACAAGAGGTTTCCAAATTAAGATTTAAGATGTGCAGCACTGGAATTTCAGATGTTGACGTGCCACTGAAGAAAATGTGAACAGGGAACCAAGGGGGTGGATTCAAAGTAAAAATCCATAGATGCACTAAGTTTAATTAGGCCACGTCTGTGCAATTACCATGTGAATTAGGTTTGATTTAAAGTGACTGAATATTAAGTAAAAAAAAAAAAAAAAAGAAGCAGGGATAAAGGGCTGATGTTCAGCTGGATTGGCTTCTACAACAAGCTAAAATCCCTTTTCAAAAGATCCATCACACATTCCAGACTTGCAGCCTTTTGTTACAACGATCTGCCTCTGCAATCAGAAAACAGGCAAACTGGAGAGGGGTCTAAGGTACAACCCACTGGTGGAGCAGACCCCTCGTTTGTCCAGCTTTATTTCAGAGAGAAGCATTTCTGTTTGCAACCATAATGAAAAGCTGAGGTGCATGACAAATTTAAAGAGCAGACCAGAAAGCTGTCAGCCTCTCTTACAAACTATTTTCAGGGAAATGTCACAACAACAACATTTGATTTTAAGATCAGCATTGTTGCAACAATCATTGTGACAATATGAGCTGTCCAAACCATGAAGTAACCTAGTTGTCAAAACCAGCAAATTATCATATAAGGACAAATCACTGCAGAATGAGTAATCTTCTATCTGGAGGTTTAGATGCAAATGTCAACTAGGAGGAAATATTCTGTGTGGCAAGACAGGGTGCTTGTTTTCCCTGTTTTGTTTCATGAGTGTACAATCTCATCTGTTTCCTTGCAAGCAGGAACTGGTCTAACAGTTAAAGTTGAAATAATCCTAAACTGAGGATGTTCAAACCTGCAGATTCAGTCTGAACTAGCAATTTATGCCTCTATGACCACATATTCCATGTCATTGTAATACAGTGTTAAGGATCAAAGTTTGGGGTGCAGTCTCTCTCTTTTTTGGGCTTACTGCATCAAATGAATCTGTTACACAGGGAAGAATGAGAGTGTTCAATGCATCACGTCCTAAAATTGTGGCAGAATGGAAGTGATTGTGTTATATTGCCAGACATTATTCCATCCTTGCATTGTTAGATTCAAACTGCTGCAGGTGATTTGCTAAACTTACTCCAATTTCCATTTTATTTACCATCCAGTATGCAAATTAATTCCGTGGATAAATGAGATGTAATTATGCATTATGTAAGTGTATAAACACAAGGCAATCATGTAATGCTGTGTAGTTACACAGGGACCTTTGCACTGAGGAGCTGCTCTTGTTCAGCACCAGCCTACTTAAAAAGATTTAGATTCAACCTTTAAAAAGAGAGACAAAAGGGAATCCTGTTTTTGTTTGCATAACRCCTTCATGAATTTTACGGTATGTTAAGTGTGAAAGTTGTGGTAAAACTTGGCTCTAATCTGAATATTTATCTGCCTCCTATAGTGTTTGTTGTAAAACAGATAAAGGCTGCGAATTGAAGGGATATAATTGTCTGGTTACCTACCTTCTAGTATTTGCACTAGAATCCAAATCTACTTTCTTGCAAGTAGATTTGAATTGAGAATTTTTTTTTACTGCTTTGTGTATCAGTGATTGGAGATTTGACATGGGACCTTCAGCTTTTGCTGGAGAAGGATGGTTGGAACCTCACCCAGCTGCTGAGTGACAAACGTTTTGCTTGTTTGCCTGACATATGTGCTTGGGAGTTTCAGCTCGTTTCCCTTCAGTGCACTTGCTCCCCGTGAAAAGAAATAACAAGCGTGGAAGTTGTCAACTGCTAATTACTGTTGGGTGGTGAAGAGGTCAAGCTTTGCTGTGGGCAGGGAAGAGAGATAGAGGTAATTACTCCAACGAGTGCACAAGTATGTATGGCCTGAGATATCAATAGAGCAGTTTTAAAATACCCACACTTGCATGGGTATATTCATCTTCTATGACCAAGGTTTGTAGGGGGTTTAAGACTAAATGTATAGCAAAGAGAATCGTAAACATGCCTAATGCAGATAACATTTTAGGGGATTTATGTTCTTGTAGTGAATTTTCATTAGGCTTTCRTTACAAAATTGCATTTTAATCAAATCATACTTCTTAATCATAACTTCTGTGTCACTATTATCTCATATATGGTGATAGATGTCAGGATCATAAAGCTGCTCAATCACAGTAGATAAAAGGAACAGAATCTATTCAGAGCTTGAAAGTAAAAGATTAGATCCAAGGCACCTTCCATGAGAGGCTTGTCACAGGATCTTGGCAATCTTACTGAACCTGAGTTTTCTTTGCCTGCTTGGAATTTGGGATGAAAAGAACCAACCACATCTGCATCAGAGTCACCATACAAGGACTAACTAATAATGTTTTTTTCCTTTCCAAAAAGAGCACACAGCACAGAGAGAGACATCATCATCAGGATTTCATCTGAACTGGGTTCAGTAATGCATTCAAGGGCAGTACACGGTTAAAATACAAGCTAGTGCCTCAGAGACTGCTGTGTCTGTGCACAAAGGCTGTGCAACTCGTTTGAAGCTTTATCAAAGCACGCTGAAGCATTTTGGCATTCAGTTGCCTTAAGTGGAATTATGCTGGTGATGAAGTTAGTCCAATATTCATAGCTTGCTAATTGACCACTTTTCAAAACACCACTAGGAAGGAGACTTGGAGGTCCAGCTGGTCTGTGAGTAACAGCATCATTATGATTGCTAGACTAAAGCCAGAGACAATCTTTCTTCTTTCCTTTCCCCTCCCAATAGAGAGTGAATAAATGATAAGTAGGAGAAAGAAGCAGGCTGTGGTTTTCCTTGTTGCAGTAAGCACCATTGCTTACATGACCTTCTAGCCATACTACACAGTTTTATTTGATGTAAAAACCTGTCTTGTGTCACTCACAGGAGCTCCTTGTTAACTTGTATTTAATAATTTTCTGTGAATTGATTCTACAGTATTGTGATTTCACCAAGTTCTCTTYCCTAAATCTCACTGCGCTACGGTTTAAATAATCCTCTTCTCTGCACTGAATGTTGCTCATTTTGCTTTAGGCACCAAAATCTCTCTGTGCGATGAAAGCCCTTATACTCCAGGTTAAGAAAGTCCCAAACTGAAGAGGTTCACTTATCAYAATTTTATGAATAATTGCAGGTGTCATGGGCAGAGCAGCAGTATGAGAAAAAGCGAACTAAGCGTGCCGCCGTGAGAGAATCAGCAGAAAGCCTTTTCAACGACCCTATGTGGAATCAGCAGTGGTATCTGGTAAGAATTTGTTGCCCTGTGGAACTGGGAAAGGTGGTTGTGCCATCAGCTGCATTATTTTACCAGTGTCAGAGTGGTTTCACCGAGGGGAATAAATGAAGAGTCCCTTTCATTAGCATATGCTGTAAAAATGAGTGATCTCTCTAAACATTTTCAGACAACCTTCTCTCTCCTGTGGAATGTCACTTCTACAAAGATTCTGGAAGCCAATCCAGCTGCTATTTACTATGGGGGAGGGGGATGATATCACAAATTGTTAGCAGTTAAAAACCACATAATGATAATTTTAAAATATTTGTGGGTTTTTGTGTAAGAAGTCCATTACCATATCTGAAGCTGGCCATCTATTTATTTATTAAAATTGATGGTGCAGAATACATATACCAGATGAAAACAAAAGCATCTGCATGCATGTGACAAGCACCTTCAGCTATATGGACTAGGATTTATTTGTTAGAGGGTCTCTAAAGCTTGCTCACCTGCTCAAAACCTCAGGGAAAAAAAATTTCCTGAGCTCCATAGTTTCTGTCTGCATATGTCAATGGAGAAATACAGTTGATCATTTAGATTTTACATGGTTTCTTCCAAGAGCCTGTGTTTCCATTGTGCCTCTAGCTGTACCTTCAGTCTAGGATTCATTGATTTCACTCAGAATAGGGATGGGATTAAAGGTGGGTATAACAAATCAGAAAGAAAGGTCAAGCACAAATGGGGCCTGAGTGGCTGGAAGTACTTTTCCTCAGTTCATCTCAGACAAATAATACCAAAATCTAGGCTGCTTTCCTTATTTTGAGCTAGGGAAGATGAATTATAAACCACATAGCATAAAATATTTCCATGAAGATTCCTGCAGACTTCTTTTGAACAGAAAAAAATATTGTTATCTGTAAGTATTTAGTTTTTCTTTGATGCAGAATATCTGTTTGCTTCCTTGCCTGTATCGAAAAAAGCAGGACATTTCCAAGATGTCTATATTAGACAAATACACAAACACACACATGATTCATAAAAGCAGTCAGGGGAAAAAAACCCTGGCAATGTTCTGCTCTCCAGGAGATTTAGTTCCTTTTCCCACCTATTTATGGTTTTCACTACTTTTCCCTCTAGTTTTCACACATGAGAAACAAAAACATACTGCTTAGCCGTGTTTGCAATGAACGTTGAATTTTTCTGATTAAATGCATAAAAGTGTTAGACATTTTCTTCCAAAATATGTTCTTTGCCTTGTAGTGAATAACTATTACCTTATTTTTATGACTTGATGAGAACAGTTTTAGCTCTATCTGTGTACCTTCACACATCACCAGGAAAAAAATTATTTGATGGATTCAAGAGAACAAAGCTTGAAATCTCAAATAATTTCCTGAATGGAAGCAGTTCAGGTACAGATAGCAAAATATGAAAGAAATTTCATCCCCATAACAAATTTCTTCTCCTAAACCYTGTGTTTTATGCAGTATTCCTTTGGAAACAAAGACATACAGGAAACCTACCATCAGCTAACGTAATTGTGCACAGAGAAACAGAAAGAAAGTGCTTCTTTTTACATCTCTGCTTTTATGGGAGCTGTAAGCATGTTTTCTAAATTAGATGTATGCACTGCTCCTTTAGCATTAGAGGGGGAAAATGACCCATTTAGGAGACACTCTTGAAAAAACTTGCTGCAGAAGAGAAGGCTATACATGATTCATATTTCCAGCTGATTTACCACAGGAACACCAATGAGGGTAGTAAAGAGAACATTGTGATTCAACACAGTTGTTCCCAACCAAACGACTACCTTAATTGTTTTACCCATTAATTATTTTGCTCTGGCTAACTTTAACATCCAAGGAGAAAATACACTTGGAGGAAATCCAGCTCACTGCACTGCAGGCACTGTCTTGGCTCCTCATCAAATGGAAAGAGCAAACATTAGCAGGTCTGATTATTAACCCAGTGTTCCAAGGTCCATCAGTGCATCCCCACCACTCCTTTCAGTTTCTGCTGCCTACTTACCAAAAATACAAGGTGTTTTTTGTTCAGGAGCGGTCTTCAGGAATATTTAAGCAGTAGGGTAATTCTTTCAGTCCCTCAAGTATTTGATGAAATTAATTTTTGGTTTGTAGTTGCAAAATTTGAGCAAAATACACAAGCTCTGGCTGAGATTGTTTACAGCATCTTTAGAATACAACTTGGACCTGTTTGGTATAAATGGATAAAATGTTGGTATATTTGAATCTGCTCTGTCCCACAGCAAGATACAAGAATTACTCCATCCCTGCCCAAACTGGATCTCCATGTTATTCCTGTGTGGCAGAAAGGATTCACAGGCAAGGGAGTCGTCATAACAGTCCTAGACGATGGATTGGAGTGGAATCACACTGACATCTATGCTAACTATGTAAGTTTGAGCATTAGAATGCTGTGGAATAGATTAACCGGTTGTAAATTTGATAAACAGAAGCTCTTCCCCAGCTCATTGTCTGTTCTGTAAGTCAGCTCCTGCAGTACAGAGACTGAAATACTTGCCTTAGGCATGATTTGGAGCCTGGTCTGTGTCACAGGAAGCTGAATGTCACTTAGCAATGGTAGTGGGGTGGATATTTTGTTGTTTTGTTTTTTCCTGCATTAGATTTAGTTCCCAGACACATCTGTATGTAGTGGTTTAATGATAAATTATTAAAGCTCCATGAAAAAGTTATGGAATTGTTAATGGCCATCAAATCCTACCAGCTTGATTGCTGCCAATATGAGGCACGTCAAGTAAATAAATACAGACTATAGGACCCATTTTGTTAGCAATTTAGAAATGCCTTTTCTAGTTGTCTGAATTAATTCTGCTTTTTTTTTTACATGTAGGACCCAAAGGCAAGTTACGATTTCAACGACAATGATCATGATCCCTTTCCTAGATATGACCCAACAAATGAAAACAAGTGAGTAGCTTCACAGCTGTCTGAAGAGAACAAGACAGTTCTCTAACAATTACAGTGTTAGTTTGCGTGTCAGAAGATGTAAGGAGAAATTTCTGTGTAGGTGTCCTGTGGCAAATATTTTAAAAGAGGAAGAATTTGTGTAACAGAATCACTGCATGCTTGAGCTTGGAAGGGACTTCTGAAGGTCATCTGCTCAAGCAAGGAGCTCTAGAAGCTGCTGCCCAGCATGATCAGGGTGGCTTTTGAATATTTCCAAGGAGGGAGAGGCCACAACCTCCCTGGRCAACCTGTGGCAGTGCTTGGTTGCCCTCAATGTAAAGAATCACTATTGGGTGTTCAGAAGGAGCCTCCTGTGTTCCAGTTTGCAGGAGCATTCTCACATAACATTGATATAAACACTGGGATAAAATTCCCAGATGAAGAACTCCATAATTGTAATCTCCCTATGATGTCCTGAATTTCTTCGTGTCATGTGTAAGTTGCTAAGGTATTTCTGCAAGGTGAAGGGAATAATCTATTCTTGTGTCTCTGTTTGTTTTTGGAATTATAGCTTCCAAAGTATATTTTTACTTCAATTCTCTGCTTTGCACTGGGAATTAAAAAAAAAAAAAAAAAGTCTCTTGATGGGTCTGTCAGACCTGGGCATGTCCATCATAGTCCAGTTATGGATTTTGTACATAAGAAAGAGAACAGGAGGGACCTCCCTAGAAGCTGGTACACAAACCAGTCAATTTCTTAAACAAATTAGAATGCCACTGCTCTCTACAGATAGCAAGAAACTGATGCATTGGTTCCCTGTTTCCTATCAGACAGTACTGTAGCATTCACAACATAAATCATTGCATGAGGGAAAAAAAGAAAGATCAGTCTGAGGATAATATACCCACGAATAAGACATTTGAAAAATGGCATTTCTACTTTGTTACAGTGTTATTTTAGAGAAAGAAGCCATTATCATCTTGTTATGATGTCATTATCTCTTAAATCTACCTGTTTTGTCTCTAATCTTTATTAATAAGTAGATGGAATTCAGCCCAGAAGCATTGAAGCATGTCACTGAATAACAATCTGTAGCATTACATAATACAATGCTCTTACCTTGAGACTTACGGGAAGGATTTTTTTATTGAGGAATTAGAATCACCCATGGACAAAAAGCCAATTACATAGAGAAGAGTTTACTACAAGAAAAAACAGGAACACTTTAAAGGCTCACTTTCTCCTAAATAAATGCAGTGATTTAGAAATGACATATTTAAATGCGTGATTAAAAAATATTTGTATCATATTTCTGTCTGAAGACAAATTTCTAGCTCCATAATTTTATGCCACTTTTTCACTCTATTAAAATACTGATATCTGCAGTGAGATTAAAGAAAGCATTTATCGTCTCATGGAAATGTTCCTTTGAGCATTAAGTAGGTAAAATTATATTTAATGAAGCTTAGGAGAAGTAAGTATTTTTGTATCATGTAGATACAACTCAAAAGCTCTTCAATAACTGCATTGCATTAATTGAAAGGAAGAATTTGAACAAATCAAGGTCCTTGACGAGTCTTTCTGTACAATGCAACAAAGCTGTTATGATGTGTTCTTAATTCTTGCTGTATTTATTCAGGCATGGGACACGTTGTGCAGGGGAAATTGCCATGCAAGCCAACAACAGAAAATGTGGAGTTGGAGTAGCCTACAACTCCAGGGTTGGAGGTAAGGAAACAAAAATAATTAGATGTCTAATATGAATGGAAACAAGACAGATGCTGAGTATTGCTGGATACCATTAATCTGAAATATGAATGATTGGTCATTCTCAGAAAACATTTATCTTGCAGTATTATAAGCTTCAAAATCCTGTCTGGCAGCAGTGCTGAGTGACACCTGTACATGACAGGATTTCTTTAATGAAGTCCGGAATTGGGTTATGAATAGATAGATGGGTAGAGTATGTAACAAGAGCAGCAATAGTATAGGTGGGATGATGATGATTATGATGATATTAATAAAACTAATAATCCTAATGTTAAGAGTATTAACAACAACAATAATAGCAATAATTTATAATTTACCTAGTGTTAAGACAGTAACTTTTAAGGAATGAAGGACTAATTACTTTTTATTGTTTATCCAGGGAAGGAGAGGGATTCAGTAGAGTGAAAGTAGAAGTGCACAAAATTATACACATCAATATTTGCAGCATGTTGTTTCCATTGACACAATCACATTCAAAAGGTCATGTCAGTCAAGTCATGCAACTGCTGTCCTTTTTGTTCCAACACCTTCCTTCTCTACTGTCATCACAAGTTAAATTTGAGAACAAGTAAAGTCTTTCTTGCCCACCAATCAATATCGTTGTTTTGTTTTTTAATTAGTGACTCAATCTGCTAGTTGTTTATGAAATAATTATGATGCAAGTATCAGTTGCAAATGGTTATTTAGCTCAGAGGAAGTTATTTGTACAGTCTCCTTTTTCCATTACTCCCTCTTTTTCCTTTTAAATGACGGGATGACGAGTGGCAATTGACACCCATAACTGTCGTTCCCACCATTTCAGCTTGGTGTTTCTTCAGCTCCCAGTCACTCCACTGAGCTGTCGTGGATGTCAGCTTTGCAGTTTGCCATTGCCATAATGCATTATGCTGTCATGATCTGTTTAAATATAATATCTCACTCATCATATGAAGACGTCAGATTTTCGAAGGAAGGCAAAATGGATGAAGCTGCAAAGATGTCTGAACTCCCACTGTGCCCATATTTTAAGGCTCTTGCATCTACTGAGGAAGTTCTTCCATAGCTATTTGCATATGATCTGCGCTCATTTGCAAATGCAAACTACAGATCTGTGCAGGATGATTTATATAGAAAAGGGAAATAACAGCAGGAAAAGCAGTCCAGCAATCCATATTACCCAGCAAGCAACATACATCTGGGTAGGGGAGGGGGAGGAATGGAAAAGTTGAAAGAAATTGTGAACTGTTAGATGTGACCAGACTGATTAACACCCAGACAGGGGTGTAAGAAAAATATGTTCAAAGAGCAGTGGAAGATAARAGAAGTCTTCAAAAGATTCAGATAAATTTGGAGTGGCTAAACACTGGAAGCTTTTTTGATGATCCAAGCTCTACAGGATTAATTTCTCCAGAGGCTGTTTTTTCTCCTTTTTTTTTTCCTTTTTTTTTTATTGCACACTTCTACTTGACATTAGCTCAGGATGACTTCCTTCAGTGACTGTGTGCTTGTAGCAATTGCCATTTTGGACAAATCCAGTGGTCCACAGCCACTTCTCTCTGATAGTCAGCAATATCTGCTTCAGGGAAAGAAACCCTGACAATGTGGAATACCTTGTTCTTCAACCTTCAGCATCACTGGTTGGGTTAACTTTGCCTTGAGGGGTAAAACAAAACATTCCATTGATTTTTTTGTTGTTTTCTGTGAAAGTACTGAGTTTAACAATCCTGAGTGTTCTCTCCGGTCGCATCAATGCCTGGCCCCTATTCTGTAACACTGACCAGCCTCTCCAGTACTTTGTGGCTGTGAGTACCATGGGCTTCTCTGTGCACTGTGTGAAGAAAAAATACTCTTCATGCCAATCTTCAAAGTGACACCTTTCAGTGCCCTTTAACATTCGCCTCTTGGTCTTTGTAGAGCTGAGAGATGTGTATCGATCACCTCTGGTATAAATCAGGGTATTTTCATGCATACCTGACCATACCACTGTGTTATGATATTTCCATGGCTGCCATGGAAATTAAATTAAGAAGCTCCATTTTACAAAGGACTGGGCTGAGAGTTCGTGCACAGTGGCGTGTTGCTAAAAATAGCCCTTCTGACAGCCAGATACATATATGTGTGTCTGAAATTACCTTGCGCTTCGCCTGCTTTTGATTTTGTGGGACTGATGATGGGAGCAAGAATAGAAAAGAGTTTATGCAAGAGGATGTAATTGGAGTCTGCTTACGGGAATATCACTGCAGTCATCAAATCCCTGAGCTGACTTGAGCAATCAGGATTTCTGGCGATCAGGAAGGCAAGGCAGTGATTTTTTCCTTGAGCTGTTTTCATCAGTGTGGAGTCGTTGTTCTTGGGTGTTTTCTGGTTTTTGTTTTGTTTTGTTCTGTTTTCCCCTTATTACATCATTTATCTGCAGACTTGTCTGTCTTTTTCTGTGGGAAGTATGTGCACACTACTCCTCCTCACATTCCCACTATCTCATTTTGTGTTGCAAGCTCTCACCTGGGGCTTGCAGTCACTTTCACACAAGCAGATCTTTGCTTGGCATGAGAGAATCTGGAAATTCTGAGCCGACAGAAAAAAAAAGAGTAATCAAACCATTCTGAGTTTAAGACAATCCTGGGTAAGTGGTGTTTTTAGTACCTGAGGCACAGGATATACCTCGGTGCTTTTCCCAGCTTTGTGAGTGATAGTGGAGCAGCTGTGGTAGAGCGGATTAACTCCTTTGTCTGATTTTAGCACTAATGAATATGAAATAATAAAGCTCAGCTTTATCTCGGAGGTATTAGGAGTATTAAGAGGTCAGCTATTCAGGAAAAGAATTGTATGCTTGCAGTCGTTTTTTCCTCTGCTTGATAGCATAAAAAAAAGAACAAGACACTGAGCTGCAAGCATAAGGTTGGAGATTTTTGTTGTTGGGTATTT
>JACDOX010000558.1:169842-207483 GCA_014549065.1 Cardinalis cardinalis
TAATAAATTGTTAATGACTAGATATCTCTGGATTGCTCACAGCAGAAAAAAACCATGGCAGAAGAAAAACAGTGAGGTTTTTTTTTTTTTTTTTCTGTGGTGGGGATTGAAGAGCTGGTGAAATTGCAGTGTCACAGAGACAGCAAAACCTTTAATGACTGCTAGGGACAAGTGCTTTGGTCAGAACGTTCAGAACTACATCTTTGAACTAAAACTCTTAGAACTCTTACAGACAAATACGATGTTGATAAAACCTATTTAATTTCCCTGGCATTTTAGCAGCTTGAGAAGTCTTTGTTGCAGATCTAAGAGAGAAGAAGGAGGAAGAAAGAGAATGCAATAAGAAAAAAAAACCAGGAACAGTAGGCAAGGCATCTTCTTTGGTCTCTGTAGAAGGAACGAAAAAATAAATAGGAGGCTAAGAAGATTTTAAGGGGTTTGTGGTGTTTTTTTTGTAAAGAAACACTGAGCTTTGCAAATAAAATCTAACTGTACTGTTTTATACTGACAGGATCTTTCCTCARTACTTTTTACGTGAACAGCAGTCAGCTGTGGTTGCAGTACTTATGGCTTAATTTTACTGGAAACATTAAAACCAGTTAACTAAGACAAGGAGGAGGGAACAGAAAGTAAATCCAGTCTGCTTCTTTATTTTTTTTTTCCCTGTGAAGGTATACGGATGCTGGATGGAATAGTCACCGATGCTATTGAGGCCAGCTCGATCGGTTTCAACCCAGAACATGTGGATATTTACAGTGCAAGCTGGGGCCCTAATGACGATGGCAAAACTGTGGAGGGACCTGGGAGACTGGCACAGAAGGCTTTCGAGTATGGGATAAACCAGGTATGATACTTCAGGGAAAAATAAAGCAAAAATATTTGGCAGAGAAGAGAGTTTTAAAATGGTTCACATCAGAGAAGAAATGAAAATGATTTGTGCTGTCTGTGCTCAAATATATTTGAATGGGCATAATGTATTTTAATAGTACAGGTGAGAGAAATTTCCAGAGAAATTTTCAGCCAGAAAGGACTTTTGAGAAAACACCATTAGGGCTTTCTAAACTGGTTTTTAGCTGCTAGTCTCCATGGATAAGCTTTTTTTTTTTACATCCTTAATTTTGCTGCCTTGGTCTCACCCTACACCCACCCTTCTCTGCTGCTTGTTTTACACTGAACAGTAATTGGATTTCTGCACTGAAAGCCCATAAAATTTAATACAAAATTCCTGCTTCATTAATATTTTGCTCWGTGAAATAGTGATGCATTTTAGCACCCTGTGGATGAGCTTGTATTGTGCTAATTGCATTAATTTATAAATTGGTGCATGTCATGATCCAATTAAAATGAAAATAGTATAAATGCATGATGAGGAGTACTGGGAGCAATATTTTTATGGGTTTCTTTTTTTCATGTTACACTCTTTGGATCTGTTGGGTGATAAATAGGGTGCAAACTGAGAGCTGCCATGAATTTATTAGTAAACTATTCTAGCTMTTGCCAGTGAGGTGAAAAGATATCTAAAGATGGACAGGTACTAATAAAGAGAGGAAGGCTGAGTCATAGAGGGGAGAAGGGAGAAATAGCTTGAAGGACAAACAAACAGAAAATTTTGGATAAAGGGTAATTAACATCAGTAGGCAGAAGAAGAAAAAGAGTGAACAATTTAAATGCTGTCAGCTGACAAAGACAATAYGAGGGAATAATGGAGACAGAGAGCTTGTAACAGGTTATATGCCCACAGGTAGGTAGCAAGAGCAGAGGGAGAATTAAAGGAGAAAATTAGGCAACAAATATTAATTGGTCTTACTCTTTAAAAAAGGCAGGGTCTTCGGTGGAGAATGTGTCTTTTTTGCAGCTTCTTTTATTTCTAACAGGGAACAAATTTACCCGTTTATCTCTCAGGATTCAAGGATTCCTTTTGCAAAGGTCTGCCTGGTTTCCATTCTTCTACCTTAAAGTCAGCCAGTGCTGGGATTGGCAACAGCTCTAATCCCTGGATCCCTCACTGTTGCTCTGGTGAAGCACCTGAGCACAGGATTAACYTGAGGAATCAAGAAACTCTTGCCATCACTCTAAGTGAAGTCAGAGCAGGTGCTGGGAAACACCACTGCATTCTGGACTGCAGCCTTTGTTCTCAAAGATATTATATGATTTTCTGTAGTTGGTGCGGCTTATATTTCCAAATTTAAAACTTGTGTCACAGAGTACAACTTATTTCTCTTTGCTTTTAATGTTTTAAGTGATGCAAATATGTTATCATTTGCATAAATAACTTCAAATCTCACCTGAGTGGAATGATAAAAAAAAAAATTGTATTCCAACTGCTGTGGAATATTAAATGTGCATATATTAACAATGAACAACACATGAAATTTTGCTTGTCATATGAAACATATTTTTTTCCTCTGAAGAATGAGTAGAGCTCGTTAAGACTGCAGAGTGATGCATGTTTCCTCTGTGATAGCTGTGATGTTTTACATGGTTGTGCCTGGAGGCTGGTGATGCTGACCCACAGATCTGTGAGAGAAGGGAGGGTTTTCAGTGTGTCCATCACTCATACTCCTAACCCACACCTCTGTGAGTACAGGAGAGGAAAATTAAATAAGCCCTGATAAACTTAACTTTTTTTAAGGATTTTTTTTTCTAGGAATGGTGAGGATCAAACAGCAGCATGTGGAAAAATTTACTCAATTGAACACAGACTCTGTTTTCGACTTGGGAACCTGGGGAAAGCTTTTGTTTCAGGAACACTAAACCTAGGCCAGTGAGATTAAGAG
Source organism: Cardinalis cardinalis (assembly GCA_014549065.1). Classification (NCBI taxonomy): domain Eukaryota; kingdom Metazoa; phylum Chordata; class Aves; order Passeriformes; family Cardinalidae; genus Cardinalis; species Cardinalis cardinalis. The sequence goes on from JACDOX010000558.1 coordinate 172,620, forward strand.
TTGTGCTGTAGGGTGAGCAGTGGGAGATTGCAAACAGCTGATTGATTCTGTCTCTGTCTTCTACAATGCTTATGGGAATTGCTGCTCTTTCTATGTTTGCTATATTAGGCTTTTGGGGGAAAAGAATTGTTAAGGATATATTCTGAGATCTGAAATCTCTTTGATAACAGTTCATTTCCCTTTTTTCTCTTTTTTTTTTTTTTTTCCCTAGGGTCGAAATGGGAAAGGCTCCWTTTTCGTTTGGGCTTCAGGGAACGGAGGTCGTCAGGGTGACAACTGTGACTGTGATGGTTACACTGATAGCATCTACACCATCTCCATTAGCAGTGCTTCTCAGCAAGGGCTTTCTCCCTGGTATGCAGAGAAGTGCTCTTCAACTCTGGCCACAGCATACAGCAGCGGGGATTACACTGACCAAAGAATTGTAAGTTGCTTTTACCAGTTTCAGAACAAACAAAAAGGTATGATATATGCAAATAATAAATGAGACCTCTTAAATGCTTGGCTTCCAGTGCCTGCTTTATGTTATGTGCTTAGTGCTTTTGTCTGGAAACTTTAAGGGATTTGTTATCCAAAAGGTGATTGCATTTCTCTATTCTTCTACCTTAAAGCTATGGTTAAACAAAATCATTGTGTCGATGCYGTTAAATTAACGTGCTGAATTTGTCTGCAGTTTGTGAGCACTGTTTGTGTATGAATGTGGTCTCTGCATGCTTTGATATGGCACTATTCTTCACAAAGGGCAAATGAAGAGAGATTCAGAGCAAAAATAAAACCTGTGATGTCAGGGCTGCTGTTATACCTTGTCATTACATTTTTCAATGCAAGAGACAGCAACAACAGTGCCTCCAAACCTTCCACACTGGGCAAGCAGGCATACCAGTCTGTGTGCCTTCCTTAATTGTGCTGAAGAAAATTGCTGTGGCACAACAGTGCTGAAATACCTGTAATTTCTGTCCAGCCCTGGTTGATGTTAATTTTACAATGCACTGCACTGATGGGGATTAAAACAGCGTCATTCCAAGTTAGCTGGAGATTGGTCCTTACTATGTGGCTTCTCTCTATAGTCGAGATTTAGATAAATGGGCTGATGAGTTTGGTGTTTATTCATTACAAATTATAGTTCTTCTGCTGAAGAGGGAGCAGAACACCAATGCTAATCCTATGAGTAATTTTCTAGTAAGCAGTAATTTTGAATGTTCTAGGCCCAACACAATGATCTGTTTTCATGAATCACCAGTAAGCCTGAAACAGTTATTGTGAAACCTTTAGACTAAAATAAGATATTCAGAGTGGGAGTATTTTGTTCCAACAAAAAACGTTTTGATACTAAAATTATAGTTGAAGTAAAAAGAGTGGATTGAAATATGAACAGATTTAAACACTCATCACTTTTTCTGCTGGTGAGGAGTGTATTAATATGCACCACGTTAAGGGACACATAGTTACATTTGTGAGTATGGATACTACAGTATTTACAACTGTTTATTTATGCTTTTTTTCTTTTTCTTTTTTCTTTTTTTTTTTAATTTTTATTATTTTCTGTCAGACAAGTGTTGATCTTCACAATGAATGTACAGAAACTCACACAGGCACCTCTGCATCTGCACCTCTGGCAGCAGGAATTTTTGCTCTGGCACTGGAAGCAAAGTAAGATGTCACACCATCACCTTTGAAACTTCTTTCTCTCAACCACCCCAAAATGCCTGTTTTAAGAGGCACTACCTCATACTGCAGCTCCACTTCTTCTCAGTCAGACTTGCTCAGGCTGATGACTAAAAATAAGCAGCTACTTGCCACAACACCTTCCTAGAAAAGCAGAACCAATGTGAATAGATAATGATGACCGAGGAATATTTTGTGTGTTGGCAACAGCATTTACTGATTTCTAGTCAGATGCACCTAAAAGTGAGTGTGCACATAGATTCAGGAGAATGTGATTTGAAGACAATGGGCTGCAGGAGTTTAAGCTAAGCCTCAGCCAATTTACAGAAGAATTTCTGCCAGTGATAAGGCATAAAAGAGAAGGTACCCAAGCTTGTCTGTCAGAGCAGGAAGAGAGCAGCCAGGTTTGGATGCTGTAGGGCGGGTAGTCAGAATTTAGGCCTTGAGGAAGGTAAGGACAGGACAATGACTTTTTTTCACAGAAAACACTTTAGTGCACAGATTTAATGCTTGTATCCTGTAGATTCAGCTCCATTTTCTACTGCACACCCCTTTGGTGACATGAGCCTACATTAAATATTAGATATTAAAAATTAGATATTTTAGAGGGTAGAATGAGTTACAGATGGAATCAAATACCCAGTTTTCAAAGTCCAGTTCTAAAAAGATGGGTAGAAAATTCTAGTGTTGCTAGCTAACTTTGAATGACTGAATTGTTTTGGAGGATTCACTCTACTCTTGCTAGATACCTGTTCTTCATGGATACAGAAATCTTGTCTGCCCAGAGCAGTATTGTGAGGATAAGTGCAAAATGCTGTGGGTTATAAAGCAGTAGGATGCCATATGCATTCAAAGCACATTCTGTTTCAGTCTAATAATTGATAGAAAAATGATAGATAGCCCTGACACAGCTAACCAGGAGCATTTTCCAAACAGCCCAGATCTTACGTGGAGGGATATGCAGCACTTGGTAGTGTGGACCTCAGAATATGATCCACTGGCTGGAAATCCAGGATGGAAAAAAAATGGAGCAGGACTGATGGTCAACAGCCGATTTGGGTTTGGGCTACTCAACGCCAATGCCTTGGTGGATTTAGCCGATCCCAAGAGATGGAAAAGTGTACCAGAAAAGAGAGAGTGCATTGTCAAAGACAAGAGCTTTGAACCCAGGTAAGGATTTGCAGTTATCTATTGTAATAAAGCCTGAAGGATCATATTCTTCACAGATTGCTCTGAAAAGGAATAAAGGACTTCTTTTGATTCATTTAGTTTTGCCAGACTGTATTCCCCAGAGGCAGGCAAGCAACATTGCTTCTTGGTTTGTTTTTTTAGTGTAAGACTGATGGAAATTACTAGCATGAAGCCTTAACAAAGACTAAGATTATTATGTCTACTTGTGCAGACAGTGTATAAAAGAATGATACTGTGAGGCTGAGCCCAATCAGCAAGGCTGTGAATTTTTAGACAACCATCAGAAGAGAGATAAAAAGATACTGATGTCTCACAAAGATTTTTTTAAAAATAAAAGTGTCTGTAATGGGTCTTAGCAATTCTTCTCCTGTGACAGGCTTGTATATGTTGTAATCAAGGTGATATATTTAACTTTAGTAATGTCTACAGCATTTCTCTTATGAAACACAAATGTGTCAAAGGCTCACTGAAAAGTCTTATGAGCCACATACCAACAGCACAGTGAGCCTGAACAGATTGATTAATTATCATTAGTCCTTGAACTGTTTAATCAATAAGGATATCTAGACCCTTTTTGTCTCTGCACGTTGGCATACGGATTTTTATCCAGAAAAAAACTATCTATTTCAAAGGCTGAAATTATACCATGTGACTGCAACAAAGGTCTGTCTGCAGAAACATATTGCAGTGTTTTGGAGAGTCACTGCTTAGTAATCTTATTATTTATGCTATTTCACTCTCAAATTGTTTTTATGGACTTTGTCTGTTTCACAGAATGTTGACCCACTACTGATGTATGCCACACTTGCTCTTTATGTATTTTTATTGCAGTCCTGTATGTTACATTACGAAAACAAAGATCCCATGATACTGAGCTTAGAATTATTTATGTGGAGATTTAGATACCCATTCTGTTTGCAAGTAATGGGAACTGTGTAGAGAAAGCTATGCAGAGTSTCTCTCTGTGCAGAGCATGAACATTACCTTTTTTTTCTATTGAGAGCAGACATTACCTTTTTTTTATTGAGCTGGCATTGACTCTTCCTTTCTCATCATTCTGAAATGGCTGTTAAATGTGCCATTCATGACCCAGAATCAAGAGTCCCTGTGGGTAATCAAAAAACTACTTTAATTTTGACAGATTATTAAGAGCAAATGAAGAAGTCATTATTGAAATTCCCACAAAAGCCTGCGAGGGTCAAGAGAACTCCATTGCATCCCTGGAGCACGTGCAGCTCGAGGCAACAATTGAGTATTCCCGCAGAGGTGATCTGCATGTCACTCTGGTTTCTCCATCAGGTACAGGAGGAAAAGACACATTTCATTTGTGTTGCTGTAGTGTGTAACGTTTACTTCATGAAAAAAATGTGGTTTTCAGTGGTTAAAGAGAGCTAAATACATCATTGGGCAACTCCAGTGAGGATAAAGCAGCCAGGGAGTGATAGAGACCCCTCTTCAACCTTCACCTGTTCTGGGTTCTTTTTGTGGAAAGAGATTTGAAAATCATACTTCAGAAAATGAAGGCACAGAACATTTTCACAGAGGCAACTGGACCTATGAAACCTCAGGGCTCCTGGCAGACAACAGATTATAGATCAATAATTCTTATCAGTCTTCCTGTGATTTAGCAGACTAATGGAAAACTGAGGATATCTGATTCCTTAGGTTTCATTTCATGCATCTCCCCATTGGTGTATTTAAAAAAACCAAAGTGTTTCTGTTAGGTACCTTAGTACAACTGTACTAAATGAGCTAGAATATGGCAAGCTGTCTTTACAATGTCCTGAAACAACATAATAAGTCCAAAATAAAGGGAAAAAAAATAAGAAAAAAAGACATTATAAACAACTAAGAGTAAAGTCTGTTAGATCAACTGGTATTAAAAGGAAAAAAAAGACAAGCTTTCACATATGAATTTAAATATCAGGCTGATTTAATTTTTTTGTTTCTAGGTAGCAATCATCAAGTACTGCTGCCTCTACTGTACTATCATTTTGCTTTCATGGTTAAATTGTTTTTCCCTTGTTTCTTGCTGCTTTTCTACTTTCCTGCAAAGCATTAGTAGCAAATGTATGTCATTCTTTTTCTGTATTTATGATGCTACCTTTAAATATATTTATAAATTGTGACAAGACTCCTTGGGGCTTCACTGCTTCTTATTATGTAAATATTGCTCCCTTGCTTTTTTTCTTATACATAAACAAGCCAAACAAATTTTCTCCTGTGCAGTAGAACCTCTTTTGCTGCAGAAATGCTTTATGAGCTGCAGCATTTTTGTAATAATAGCAATGCAAATGCATTTTTTTCAACCTGTTGGACAACCAGGCTGTAACAATATACATCCACTCACAAAAAACAAACCGTGAACCAGTGATGAAATCATGATAAGACTCTGGTTTCATAATACTGCATGAATTTTACCTTCAAAAATTCCATTTCAGAAGTTTCTTGAACAGCTCATCGGTGGGAAAGACTGGTTGTGCCTGACATATTCTCCTTATGCTTCTTTTATGTGCATTCACTACCTTTTCGTGCCAGAGATAGAACACTGAACAAGATGTACCTTCTTGGTGTGACCTAACAGCTTGTGCACTCCTAAGCACTGCTGTAAAAATAATTACAGGAGCCACTGCTAAAGGAGGCACTGCTGAACAGTGTATTTTCCAGGTCACCTCTGCTCTAGGCAGGGTGCAAAGCAGACAAATATGAAAAGGAGGAGCAGGCAGTGCATGGACAATCAGAGTGTTGATCTTGCACCCACACAGGGACCAGCACTGTCTTACTGGCTGAGAGAGAGAGGGACAAATCTCCCAATGGCTTCAAGAACTGGGACTTCATGTCTGTCCACACATGGGGGGAAAATCCAGCAGGCACCTGGGTTTTAAGAATTACTGATATGGTGAGTATGCCTGTATGCTAACTAGCTGTGTTTGGGAGCTAAAACAGATTAAGTGATCACTCATCACTACAAAGCACGTTGAGTAATGAGCCTGCTCATTAAACAAGCTAAATGAGAGGTTATTTAAGATATCCAGCTGGGTTAAGGATTAAAGAAAAAAGGTAGGGTTAGATTTTCTTGTTCTTTATCTACATGCAAAGCACCATTCTCGTTTCACTGGCTCATACCTCTGAAAAAAATTTCATGGCTGTTTCAGACACACATCACCTAAATTAATCACTTGATAAAGTTTTCTGTGATTCTTGGATTGAAATACGAAATAAAACTAACACATGGTTAACTGGAAATTCTTTTCTGCTGAAAAGAGCACAGCATGGATCTAGTCTTCTCTTGGTCCATGTGCATAGCTTTCATTAACTGAGAACCTTTCAAATAAATGATTTTTTGGGAGATCTCAGCGATCTATTCTGATGTATACATTCCCCTAATTTCTTGCTGAGAGTATCTAGTGCTGAACAATGTTTAAGGATTAAAGCTAAGTAGTCTACAGATATGAAATAAATCAGTTTACTAAAGCTACCTGGGGAATATGGATTACAACAGCAAGACACCAGAATTAAGCTGCTTGGTAGGCAACTGAAAAATAATTCCCTTCAAAGAGACAGTGATCAAGCTCACTCATCTCATTGAAGTTGTCTGTTAATAGGCTTGTCCTTAGGGGTCAGATCTTGCCAAAAACTGAAAGCTTCCTGTTAGACACTGAGCCTTCAGCCCCTATTGGCCTCAAATTGTAAACAGGAGGGTGTTGCCAAGAGCTGAGCAGATGGACAAGGCACCAGGAGTAAATATTACTATCAGCAGTGTAGTGTTAATGCTGCAGCCTTATAGATAGCCCCATGGTTACTGATATCCTGCTTTTTGAATGCATTTTTGTGGAACAAAGTTAAGAAGAGCATTTTGTTTGTAAATTAGCTCTCATTTCAAGTGAGAACTTCCTGAAGCTTACAATAAAGCAAGATTTTTATCCTCAAGGCATAATACACTCTTTCCTCACCTTGTAGGTTTTTTCTCTAGTTTTCTCTCTAGTTGTCTCTTCCACTTTCTACTACTATTTCAACTTCCACTTCTATTTCTACTGCCACCAAAATTTATAAATAAACATTTGCTGCTTGCTTCCACACACTGTATTTCAGATTGCTGTTATACACCACATAATAAAAAAGAATAGTATTTCACATTATCATTTCCAATGGTAACTTTTATAAGGAAATTACCAAGGAACGGCCTAGTGAACAAGTTTTAATAATGCAAAATACTACTTCAATAACTTCTAGCATTCTGTGTTATGACCAAATTCCATTGATGCTTACATGATGAATTAATAATTATGTTACATCAAAATGTGAATATTTTGAGTGGTTAAGCTATTGTATTAAATCTACTACATCTGGGGTTTTTGTGCTTATGAATCATACTCCATAGGTAGGCTTTGAAAGCCTGATAATTTGTTTTGGTCGCTTCTGTGTACTTTGCATTCAAGTGTCTATTTTGCTCTTTTATGTCCTGAGAGCCCATTCTGATGCCACGCTTGTTTTTCAGTCCAGACGAATACAAAATGAGGGGAGGATTGTTAACTGGAAATTGATTTTGCATGGCACTGCTACCCAGCCTGAACACATGAAGCAGCCACGTGTGTATACATCCTACAATGCTGTGCAGAATGACAGAAGAGGAGTGGAGAAGATGACGGATCTTGTAGAGGTAGAGTTAAGTTGCATTTATTCCTTACATGTTTTTCAGTTTATAAGTAAATGTTGGTTTTTTGGTGGGTTTATTTGATTTTTTTTTTGCCTAGTAAGAAGACACATATTTATTTTGTATTCATTTCATCTAACTCCTGATTGGTTTTGAGCATATATCGTAATTTTGCCCATGTCAACAACTGATATTTTTATGAGTCTCTCCTTCAAATTGCAAAATATAAGGGTTTTGGGATGATAACAGGAAATTGCTCCCAAAGCAAGGAAATCTGTGGCTAATGCAGTTGAGTGGTGGAAGGAGGGAGGAAGACACCTCTGACAGACACACTAAATTTATGTAATTCTACTGAGAACAAGTATTACGTTCTAAAGGAACTTTGCCTGCTGGAGTGCTTCCAGTGAGTTTGCAAGGAATTTCAGRAACAAAGAGCTTGAGGAAAATCAGGGACTCACTGATTCAAAAGGTTTGGCCCAGTAGATCTGTTGCTGCCAGATCCTTTAGCTACCCCTGTTTACCCTACAGATAACAGTGCTCTAAAAATACAACGAGGCAGGGTGACCCTGGGTTTCAGGATGCACAGGATGGTAGTAATGCACATTTTCATAGTGCTTGATTATGTCAACAGCATCAGAAAATAATCCCATCACATCAAATTGTCTCCCCATTAAGTAATTAGGACATCCATAAAGCACAGATAGTTTAACCTTCCTCAGACAGGTTATGAAAGGTGAGTGTGATAATGGTCTCTAAATCCATTACATAAATGTCCCCAGATCTGGCAGCCAGGGGCAAAAAAACAAATTGGAAGAAAGTAAAAGCGGATTCTGAAGGTGCTGTAGGAGAAAATGGGTGGACATGGTAAAAATTACATGAAGATAAAATGAGTGTTCAGTTAGAAATGCAGTTCTGGTTTGAATGAGGAAGCTCTGCAGGCATGTACTAATGTTGAAATAAGATCATGCCTCTCACCAACTGCTCTGTGAACTTGTACTTGGGATTAGTCTTCCAAGGTGTCCTAGGTATGTGTTATAATCACCCATTTGACATACTTCTCTGCCTTTTTCTCAGGTGAGATCATCTACAGAGAAGGTTTCAGGGAAAAACTGGTTCCATCCTTTTCCTAAGAGTACAAGGCACAATCAGAACTGCCATCACCACTGCATATATATTTCCTTCATTTAGCGTGCTGTGTCTTATGACACAATCAGAATTATCTCCTAAGACTGGGGCAAATACAAATACTGGTATAAAAGAATGTGTTGTATTCTGCAAATGTGGAATCTGAATTTATAAATGCCTATATTGCAGGGGGATTTGATGTTTTATATAGTGTAATCCTTTCAAAAGTTTGTTTTGGTTGATAATGGTCTGCTTGTTTTCTAGATGCCCAAGTGGCTCCTGAATGAAAAAATGACATTTTCCCACACATAGGTGGAGATCACCATCCAGAGCAAGCCTTAATCCAGTCAGTCTTTCATTGACACCTGACCTTTTTTTCATGCTAATCTGTATTCTAGGACCATACCACACTGGAGAGCCTGAGTGAAAAACCCAAGGCCACGGAAGACACCAGCAGTGACAAAGCAGAAGATAAAACCCCATCAGAAGCCATGCTGCATTTACTGCAAAGTGCTTTTAGCAGACAGATGGATCAGAAGCAGCTGCCAAAGAAGACTGCAAGCGAGAAGTTAAACATTCCATACGAACACTTCTATCAAGCCCTCAGAAAATTGAACAAGCCCTCCCAGTTGAGAGGCTCAGAAGAAAGTCTGTACAGTGACTACGTTGATCTTTTTTACAATGCCAAACCTTACAAGCATAGAGATGATAGACTGCTGCAAGCGTTGGTTGATATCATAAATGAAGGAAATTAACTGTAGGGTATGGCACTGAGTTGGAAATATTCGTTCTCCCCACCTGTAGTTTTTTTTCCAAAGTCTGTGTACGCTCTAGTTGTGTGATTGCTGCTTTGATTGCTTCATATTTAATACAAATATCAAGGAAGGGAAAAAACGGGTGTGAGGGGATAAGACAGGAAAATTACACTTTTTAGTATTATCTTTTTTCAAAACCTTCAGAGTAGATTTGCCCCCTCAGGCATGAAATGCAATAGTACTCCCCTGAAAACACTAATACTCTATTTTAAACAATTTTCACATTGCTTATTCTTCCACCCTCTTCACTTAAGCACGCAGTAGGATTCAAAACCTGAATTACCAAGCAGTTTTGAACCAAACTGCCAAAGCTATGGGGATATATTCTCATCCATGGATTTGTCATTAATATTGCAGTCTTTGTTATATTTGTCATTTATTCCGATTTAATACTTGCAGCCAGTACTGCTTCTGTTCTAGATGTTTTGTTCCTCCTCCAAACAATGCTCCCTTGCCCTTCTGTTCTCCTGTAGAGGAACATCTGGGAGGCTGGGGTTGGACTGGGGCATCGGTGAACACTGATGAAGTTATTCACAATTTAGACTACAGACAGAAACACACAAATAAAAAAAGAGCCCCCGCAGAGCCATCCCAGACCATGGGATGGCATTCTCTCCAGCAGACTTGGAACTTGCCCAAGTGAAGTGCCTGAATTATGAGCCTGGTCTTTCTAGGCCCTATGTGTTTAATGAGGACAGAGTCTCACTTCAGAGCACTTGGCTTTCTTTTCACGAGTTATGCATCACCTGACGGAGTACTGATCTGTTTGTGCCAATTATTTGAGCTTTAGGCTCCAACCTCCTGCCTGTGGAGCCTCAGTCAGGTCTCCAAAGCAGTACAAAGCTGCCTTCTGAGATGCCTACATGTGCAAGCAGCCAGGCCAAGGGGAACAGAGAGGCTTGCTGTTGCAGAAAAGTCCACCCAAAGACTCTAAAATTCCCAAAATATCTAGGAAGACGAGGCAAAATTGTCCGAGATTTAAAAAAAAAATAAAAAATTAGTACCCTGAGAAGGGTGAGCATGGAATGTGGAGTGGTAGGAAGAGGTTGAGGCAGAGGTGGCTGTCAGAAAGCAACTAGGGTGAGCAACCCCCTACCATCAGTAGTTTTCCACACATACCTCTTTAATGAGAGTTTAAATTATAAATTATTTTGCTTCTAATAATTGAAAAAAAAAAAAGGCATGTTGGATGCTCAGAAAAGCTAGGGGATCTAGAACAAGGAAATGAAGATTCCTAGGGGATAGTTATCTCATTGAAGTACTAAAGAAAACCCAAAAAAGTGCTGACTGCTTTTTACTTTTCTTCTTCTTGCCTACTATTGAAATGTGTTTTGCAGACTCTCTAGAAATATTTGATTAGATTCTTTCTCACTGTCTATTCCTTAAAATTACGCAAGTGTCTCTAAGACAGGAATTTTACATTTTGCTCATAATCCATCAGTTCAAATAAAAGTTTTTCAATCTTCACAGTAAATCCTGTAATTTAAAGGTAAATCTATTTACTGTAACTAATTAAGAATTCTGTGGAAAAAAGGACTTCTCTAAAGACAACCTTAAAAATTTTCTTACCAAATGTAAGTTTTAAAAAACATTCTTTGTGGTGGCTTCATGCCTGTCTTGGGCTTAGCCTGCCTTTTTGCCAGTTTTGAGGATTCTTTAATACTCTTGTAGTCAGCAGTTGAAGGATAATATCTCTGCTACTAATGCTGGTTGTACTGAATCGCTCCCTGTCTACTAAGAAATTTGCTTAGGAAGAGAAGTCATTAAAAAAAAAAATTCCTGCAAGTGGTCCAGATCAGAAAGCTTTCCCTTTGCTGTCCTTTCCAGCCAAAAGCTTTCTGGCAATGCATAACTAATGAACAAGCAAACCATGAAAATTTCTAATTGCTGCTATTACAGAATGAGAGCACTTATTTTCACTAATGTTTAATTTTCAGAATAGACTCATATGGCAAGGTAAGGGCCACTTTTAGTCCTCTGCAATGAAGCTTAGAGGCTGGTTCCCTCAGATAACAACAAATTTAGCCAGTCCTCATTCAGGTATATTACAGGGAGGAAAGCACTAACAACACTCCATCAGGCCTTGAAAGAAATGTTCAGGTTAAAAGGGTGAGAAACAAAAGACCCTCCTTTGTTTTAAGATCAGTTCCTATGCTGTAGCCAAAGTTTCAACAGATGACAAGTTTAAAATCTCTCTTTTGAATGTTTCCAACCCAGATCAGCTTGTACAGGAGTAAATTATTTTTATTGTTAGTCTTTCCTTGGTGCCTGTGTGGGTTTTGTGAAAAATGTAAAAGTAAAAAAAAAAAAAGTTTTCTCTCAGAATTTTAAATTATATTTTCGTTACAGGTATTTATAATATAGCAAAGATTTTATTGAACAGACAGAATTTTAAAAGGCAAAATAAATTATATTGAAGAACCAGATTTTTTCTTGAGAAAGAGACAATTTCATCCAATAAACGTATTTTTTAAAAGGCATGTTACAACAGCAACTGCAACATGTATGTGATGTGATGTTAAAATTTGTCTACTAGTATAATACAATGTGTTAGCAGAGCTCAGTGTGTGGTCTTAACATTTGTAAAGAAAACAGTAAGATAAAGTCAAGCTATTGACTTAAAAGGAATGGGAAAATGAGTTTAGAATGAAAAATAATGGTTTGGGGAAATAACCAGGATTGGGTGGAAAGAAATGTGGAATGTACTGAGAATGAGATCTTCCAAGGGATCTCTTCAGCAGTAACACTCACCTGTTTCCTTCTCACAACACCAGCCAAGTAAGGTTTGCTGTGGACATCACTGACAGCAGCGCTGTCTGTAATTCCAACAGTTAAAAGAATTCTGCCTGTTTAATACACAGATGTGTGTGTCAGAAGCACTAAAGTGAAATAATGAAGCAAAAAGATTTAGGGAGTCAAGGTAAACACAGGGTCTTCACTTCCTTGCATGAAAACTTGTTGAAATAATTGTTGTTCCCTCCACCACTACTCACGTTTCAAGCCAGCAGAGAAAAAAGCCCTTAAACCTTTGTAAACTGTTCATAGTGCAACCAACTACCTCTCAATTACAAAATCTGCTTTGTCAAATGCCCTAAGGATAATTAAAACACTCTTAATGTGATTTCAATGGACACATTCCCTTATGATAAATACTTACGGTAAATGTACACAGAAAATTGATTTCTGAAGTAGCTTTAAGAAAAGAGAGAAATCTAAGCCTAAATTAGAGCAAACTACCTAGCTTCCACACTAAATAGTATTTTTTCTCTCAAGCTGACTGACTTTTGAAATGCTGCATTTGAGCTTTCTACCTTCACCAGCCTTGAGTTTTCCAAGCAGTTTCTGATAAGTCTCACCTTGTAACTCCAAACTTGTTAATTTAGTTTTCAAATGAAGTGTCCTCTTTCTTACCTCTCCCTCTCCTCTTCACTCTGAAAGCAAACATAAACATTTTCAATAAATAGAATGCTAATTTAGGAGAGAAAAGGGAGGCCTTACAAATAAAATGCTAGCTCTAGTATTTCTTATTGAATTATCTTAGTGTCATAGATTAAATGAGGATGTGGTCTGTTCGTTAAAAGGGCACATTCATGGAAAGGGGAAACACCTGATTGTTGATTTTTTTTGATCACACTATGGAGGTGACAGCCACAATTAACTCCTTGTGCATCAGAGCATCAGGAGGGACTCCACTGTCCCTGAGAGTCTCCTTCTGCAACATTAAACCACCTCTGCCACTGCAGTTTTCCAAATATTACAAATCTGGAGGATTTGCAATCCTCCAGAAGAAAAGTTTGCATCTGAGTTAGTACAGCTCTGAAAATAATTATAGAAGAAAAATTACAGGGAGAAAAACAAAGAGTTATTATACAACATGGAGTACCTGCACAATCTAAACCCTTTCTGTTTGATCAAGTATTTCCTTTGAAGAAGTCCATTTTCAAAGCTCTGAGGGACCATTCCATTCAGAGCAGCGTTTTAGAAAAGGAAAACTCTAGAAATGTGTATTTTGCTCAGAATCAATTGCTAACTAATATTTCTAACTGCAGACTGAAAAGGTTCAAACTCCAACCACTCTAGGCACTAATAAAGCTAATTTCTGTGAACATTCTTCTATTTAATTACACAAGTACCCATTAAAAATATCACTTCTCCTACTGCTATTTGTGAGAATAATGTAATCAGAAAGAATGAGCAATTTTGTTTCCAGCAATGCACTAAATGCCTACTGGAAAAAAAAATACATCTAATATGTTCCAAGTCCCACTAAGATACCAGAGAAAAATAAATAGATAATATATGAAAGTGGGTGTTTATCAGGAAAATATATCTTAATGTTTATATTCTTTCAGCTATTTGACTGCCTACAATCAAATGTAGCTAAGCATGCATCTCTTTCTTTCTGATGTCATATTCTTTCCCTAAAACAAATTAATTGGTTGTTGTTGCATGCAGCACTTTGTTTGATTATGGCCACATTATCAGCCTATGTTTCAAACCATAAACATGCAGTGCCATATATTCTGATAAGGAAGTGCACTTAGGATCAGGGTTGTGCAGCTCTGCCTGTGCTGCTGCACAAAGGGCTCATGTGAAACTGATCCATAAAGGCTGGAAAAAGAGGAGAGCCAAATGCCAGCCCCATTAGACGCAGAGAATTAATTCCTCTCTTCAGAACAACATTGGTGGGGTGCAGAGAACCATGAACATCCAGGATGTCAGGACAAAGTTTGTCCCCACAGTTCAACAGGGGACTCAGCTACTTCCACCCTCATTCACTGTTCATGAGAGACATATTAAAAACTGAGGATTTAGTATGAACTCTCAGCTAAGCGCTTCTCCTCTTTTACACTGTATTTCTCTTTCCTCACTTCATAGAGGTGTGCCACCCTTCATAAAAACACCACTTCACCCAAGAGTTTCAGGCATCAGCTGTCGGAATGCAGTTCATTGCTTTCACTTTTAATGTAGAACAATACACACACATATGGAGTAAGAACTCCATCCATGCACAACCCCATGCAAAGTCTCTTTGATGCTGCATTGTAGCAATTCTTAGCAGGGACAGCAAGAAGGAAGAAGCTGCAGCACTAATTTGGTAAAACAGAGTTTAAAGCTAAATTTCAGCTTGGATTTTCCATCATAGTGGTATTAATAGTTAAGGTTGTTTTGGAGTGGGACAGAAGAAGCGAGATTTGCTTGTTTGGTTGCCCCTTTAGCAATTTTGGGGGTGAAGAATTCCCATAGAATTTCCCAAAGAATTCTGTGGTTTTGCAATTGATCTAACAGAAAAATAACTCTACTCTTACAATGCAAAAGATAGCCATAACTCTGCAGGGGGCTTTGAACAGTTTAGACAGCTAAACATTGCTGGCTTTGTAACACAGCCAACAAGCGTGTATTGGGCACTGCAAACACTGGATCTTGAGTCTCTAGCAAAAACATTGCAGTCAAAATTCTTTCAAGACTTTGAGCATCGAATTTGAAGCTTTTCAGGAAGAYGAATTCATAATACCTTGAATATTTATTTGTATTTACTTGAAAATTAATAGACATAGCCTCCTCTGGAGCATCTATAGGTTCCAGAGGTCATTCTGAGTCACACTTTRGAGGAGACTGTCTGTCTCCAGATATATACAGCAATTGTGAATCACATTCTTCATTCAGGCACTGAATTTATGTGTCTACAGTTAGGCAGGGTTAACGTTGCCCTCATCTCTTCCCCCTTCTGGCTCCCAGGATCGTGCTGAGCCATGCTGAGTCCCTCTTTTGTAAAGCTGGGCTGAAGCTCTTGCCCTGTGTGTTCAGACAATGGAGCACTCCAGTCTACTGACAGGCTACGGAAAATTTGCAGGGATCTCCCACTGCTGTCCAAGATTGTCTCTGCAATTGGATTGTTCTCCTTCCTCAACCCCCCAGGCTTGAGAAAAATCAATTCAGAAAACAAAAGGCATTCTTGGCTTTAGAAAGCCGTTAAAGCACAGGCTGCGTGTGATGCAAAACCATTAAGCCTGCACTTAATCCTATTTACTTGCTTAAATCAGTCTCCTGTCCTGTTTAAGTGCGTGTATGGGATCAAGTACCTCCCTGAACACTTGGCTGAATCAGAAAGGATTACCCTTGCATGGTACTTCTGCACGGAACAGGGGGGATATGATGCTAGAGTTCTGCTCAATTACTGCAAATACCTCCTTGCAATCCTATATTGAGTGAGTGAGTCATGCCTGGATTTCCATACACTGTGCCACCAAGTCTCATGGGCTGCTTACATTGTCGAGTTCTGGGTTTCAACCTGGCATGGTGAATCACTTTCCCTCTGGGAAATGCGTGCAAAACCTTCTTTATTAGGGAAACAACACTTGCAGAGCCCCTGACAAGCATCATACATTTGGAGACCTTACTTCCACACAGTCCTTAATAAACACATCAGATAATAACTTCACATCTTTAATAAACATGTCAGACGTTCAGGCATTTCACACCTGTGTGACCTTGCTCCTCTTTGGAAGCTCAGGGAATGCTGTTCATTTATAAGAAGCCAGACCCTGTGTAGTGTATTATAACAATTAATTTATTTTCATATTATGGAGCTGTACAGATACATCAAGAACAATCAGAAGACAGATGCTTTGTTATTAATTTTTAGTAATTCTGCAAGGCTCACTCTGAATGCACTCACATACCTGGGAAATGAAAACAGATGAAAATTATTTGACTTGGGTGTTATTCCACAGCAGCTGAAAAGAAAGAGATGGCAATTTGGACACAAAGCCAGGCAAGAAGGAGTGCATTTTGTGCTTTTCCATTCTCTTTATTCAAACAGCTCTGTTACAGTACCCTGGCTTCAAAGGACAAATTTTAGAGATCTTCCTGCTGCTCATGCTGATGAGTCAGATATGGTTTGTTTTGTGACAGAATTAATTGCTTTCTTGATCTCTCATGTCTCTCTTTCCTATCAGAAAGTCTAATCATAAAATCCAAAGCCCAGCATTTCCAGMTATTCAAGGTTCATCAGCTCTGCAGTTTGTGTTAATGAGCTTGGTTCTTTGAATTCACCTCTGCAATTTTATACTAGCTGAGAGCCTAAGCCATTATCCATTTTTAGGAGCAGTCATCAACRTGTACTTACCTTTAGAGATGATGAGAGTTTACCTTTCTCAGAAAAGATAATGGCAATTTCCTCAGCTGAGCCTGTTGCTCTGTTCAAAAGCACTACAGACATCTATCACAAACATGGCCACCACTCCCCATGCTTGCTGATGGAAGGGTCTGTCCTTGTAGAAACTTTTAAAAGAAGCAGAGGGAAGGAGGGCCAACTTTCCTCATCTTTCAGTGGAAGTTGAGAAGCTAAACCCCTTCGGATATATTTTAAAACCCAGCCTATATTGCATCTCCCTGGAACAAAATATCCACACATGGATTTCCAACTGTGATTATGCACTGAACTACTTGAATGTTCTGTTAGCTCAAAGTCAAGGCTAAGCTTCCAAATATCTTGTGTTTGCATCTGCACTGTGTGGAGTCATACAATTAGTTTCCCTATGTGTGGGAGTAAGAGTGGAAGAGGAAGAGATTTGATTTACTGCATTGCACATAGCATTGCACCTGATGTCTAGATCACCCTGCCCCATCATCTCCTCTTTTCCTGAGTCACAAGTGGAGCTCATCAGCTCAGGCACTTTGTTTTCATCAGCAGTACTGCTGTCCCTCAGTAATAACCAAATTATGAAAAAGATTGACAGCCTCCTGGGATTTAGATGTTTAAAAACAGCAAGGATTTTGCTTCATGGGGGCTGCCCTCAACCCTCTTAGCCTTCACCCTCAGTGAAGGGTGGAGTGAAATTAATGACAAATTTGATGGAGTGGAATTAATGACAATTAATTCAGTATCTCATGCATTTAATTCTCATCGTCATCACATTGTTTGCAAGATTTGCAGGTCCTATAAAATGTGGGCGTATGATGGTTCTCTTGTAGGTTCCAAATCAGACTTCAGACAGTAACTAACCTGAAAAAWAAAGAAAATCCTCAGGACCAGAAAGCTGTAAAACATCCAAAGCTGTTGGATTTGAAACAGAACTACCCAGCCTGAAGGTAGTGGCCATTGTCCTCTAGAATTGCCAATAATATACACAAACAAGCATGGATATATCTCCACATAAATCAGGGGAAAATAAAGGTCTTTATATATAATAAAGGTATTATATATAATAAAGGTGTATATATAATACCTTTAATAAAGGTATAAAGGTAAGCATCACTGACTGCTCTCTTAAGTAGCATTAATTTTCCTTTGGTGACAATGCTTCACACTCTTTTGTAGACTGCAAATGGAGACCAGAGTGGCAAAGTCCTCCTGTTCCAGCAGCTGTCATGGTTTTTAACTTTTCCCAGCCCTCTGGTAGCCAGGAGAAAGACCACAGCATCATAGAATCATGCTGAGTTGGAAAGGGCCCATCAGGATCATTGAGTCCAAGTCCTGGTCCCATGCAGGACATCCCAAGAGTCACATCATGTTCCTGAGAGTGTTGTCCAGATGCTTCCTGAACTCTGTCAGTCTTGACCACTGCCATGACCACTGCCCTGGGGCGCCTGTTCCAGGGCCCAGCCACACCCTGGGGGAAAAGTTTGACAAATCTCACAGATACATATGTTTAACAGAAAGATTTTTGAATGTAGAATCTGAAGAAAGAATAGAGATGGAAGCAAGTTTTGATATGGAAGAAAAGAATTGCTGAGCCAGTCTTACTGGATAAGCAAGAAGGCGAAGGGTGTGTTGGTTAGAAGGGGTTTTTATGGCTTAGAGCAAAGGATAAACCCACCCCAAAGAAGAAGATGTTTTTACCAAGCAGAAAGACAGCACAGGCAAACAAAGTTTGCAAGTAGAAAAAAGGTCTCAGAATTTTCCACTGCAAGAAAACTGAAAAACAACTTCTAGCTCAAACTGTAATGTACTAACTTTTAGTGACTGGAGAATAGCAACATGAATATGGTAATTATAGTAGTTATGACAGGCTATTGRTAATAGTTAAGGTATAGATTGGTTCTACTGTATTAAGATGCTAAGCAAAGAAAAGTATATAATGCAATGTAACCAAAACCAAATGGTCTCCAGGCCTGCCTGCAGCTGGAGCTGACAGCTGAAGGCACAGGCTCTGTCACCCGCGACCCTGGACTGCTGTAATATCTCTTAGATATAATAAACTGCATTTTGGAGAGTCCCACATCCCTCATTTYGGCTCTTACACAACCTAAACCTCCTCCAACTCAACTTCAGGCCATTTCTTGGAGTCCTGTCACTGGTGTCAGAGAGTGAGCAGATTGGAACCTGCCCCTTGCAAGGATATTGGAGCCCTAGCGAGGTCTCCCCTCAGTCTCCTCCAGCTGAACACACCAATGTCCTCAGAAACTCCTCACCTTCAGGCCCTTCGTCATCCTCATGGCATCCTTTGGTCTCTGACAGTTTAATGCCTGTTTTATGTTGTGATGCCAGAACTGCACCCAATATTCCAGGTGAGGCCTCCCCGGCCCAGCGCAGAGCAGGACAATCCCTGCCTGGCCCGGCCGGCCATGCTGGGCCTGGTGTCCCCAGGACAGGGATGTCCCTGCTGGCTCCAGGGCACTGCTGGCTCATGTCCAGCTGGCCATCAAACAGGATTTCCAGGACCATCCCAGGGGCAGAATCCAACACCTTCCCTTGYGGAACTTCACACAGGTGGCGATTGTCCAGCCCTTTAATTTGTCAAGGTGGCCTCTGCAGGGCCTCTCTTCTTTTGAGGCAGTCAACAGCTCCTCCCAGCTTAATGCTGTTGTTGGACTTAGTGTTCCTTCCAGGTCTGCATTCAGGTAATTTGTGAAGGTGTTGAAGAGAACCTACCCTAAGATGGAGCCCTGCAAAACCCCACTAATGACAGGTGACCACTCTGAAGTTACCTGATTCTCTAGAGCTCTTTCCTCCCAACCCATGAGACAGCTGCTCACTCCTCACATGATGTGTTTATCCAGCTGTGGGATGGACATTTTGTCCGGAAGGATTCTGGGAAAGACAGTATGGAAAGCTTTGCTGAAATCCAAAAAGACTACATTAGCTGGTTCCCTTGATCCACAAGGGGTTGTTATCTTATTGTAAAAGGAAATCAGGTTTGGCAAGCAGGACTTTCCCCTCAGAAAGCTATGCTGGCATTGTTCTTTGGGTGTTTTTCAATATCTCCCAGATAATCTTCTTCATGATTTTACCAGTCAGTGAAATGAGATGGTCAAGCCTGTTATTTCTGGAGATTTCCTTCTTGCCCTTCTTGAAAATCACAACAATATTTGCCCACTTCCAGACAGCTGGGACCTCTCCAGTTCCTGGCTGCTCAAAAATCATTGAGGGAGGCTTTGGGATAACATCAGCAGCTGAGGATTCTCAGACAAATCCCATCAGGCTCCACAGACCKGTAGGGATCCTGTTGGAGCAGCAGGTCCCACATAAGGGTCAGCTGGGAGTTAATTGTTCTTGCAGCTGTGGTCTTCCAGCTCAGGGCACTGAGACTCCTGTGGTCCCTCATCCATGCTGAAGACAGAGGTAAAGAATGTGTTAAAAMCCTCTGCTTTGTCTGTGTCTCTGTTTGTGAGGTGACATCCTCATCCTGCAATGGGGTAATGTTATTTTCTGCATTGGCTTTTGTCATTAATATATTGGAAAAAACCTCTTGTTAGATGAGTACTAGCACTTCAACTAACCAGAAAAATAACACAGGTGGGGGCAGTTTCACCTTTTGTTTGCCCTGAAGAGGGGAAAGCTGAGTCATCTTCCTATACATATCATGTTTAATAGCTTATTGTGCCATCTGTGTGACTTCTGTTCAAAAACCTTCTGATCTGAGGTAATGCTTGGCATATCCTCAGTAGTGCTGCTGACAAATAAGGTTGCCCAGAAGTCCCTCAGCCAGATTAAAATGTTATTTATGATTTTTTTTGGCTTCGGGTAATACATGAATTCCCAGCACTGCTTTCCTCTGCTAGAAAAAACTTTGGCTTTATTCTGATAAACACTCCTGGAACAAGATGAAGCTGGCTGCAGGAGACAGCTGGCAGACAGGATTTGTGTGACAGTGCCTGCACTGAGCAGACCACAGCTGGAGCAGAATGAAGCAAGAAGAAGAGTGAAAAGGGTGCAAGAGACCTGCAAGGATGATAAAGGAACTCCTGCCACTATGCAACAGTAAGCAGGAAATACACAGGAGATGGAAGCAGGGTCAGGCCTCTTGGAATGAACACAAAGAGATTGTCAGAGTAAGTGGAAATGAGACAAGGAAAGCCAAGGCCCATCTGGAATTAAATCTAGCAAAGGATGTCAGGAACATGCCAAAATTCAACAAAGGAAATGCAGGGTCCTGCAGCTGGGCAGGAATAACCCCCAGCACCACACAGCTGTGCAGAGAAGGACCTGCAGGKGCTGGGGCACAAAGAGCCGTCCCTGAGCCAGCAGAGTGTCCTGGGGACAAGGAGGCCAAGGGGACCCTGGGGTGCCCTTGGGAGGGCATTGCCAGCAGGTCAGGGAGGGCTCCTGCCCCTCTGCCCAGCCCTGGAGGCRGCTCTGGAGGGCCGTGTCCAGCCCTGGAGCCTCAGGGCAGGAGGGACACAGAGCTGCTGGAGAGGGGCCAGCAAAGGCTGTGGGGGTGAGGAAGGGCCTGGGGCATCTCCCTCACCAGGAAAGGCTGGGGGAGCTGGGGCTGCTCAGCCTGGAGAGGAGCCCAGCCCTGAGAGGGGCCTCAGCCCTGGGTGTCCCTGTCTGCAGGGAGGGGCAGAGCATGGACCAGGCCCTGCTCTGTAGGGACAATGGCACCAGAGGAACGGGCAGGGACTGACCCCAGGAAGTTCCAGCCRGACATGAGGCAGAACTCCTTCCCTGTGCAGTGACCGAGCCCTGAACAGACTGCGAGAGAGGCTGTGGAGTTTCTCTGCACTGGAGATATTCCAGAACCTGCACACAACCCTGTGCCACRTGCTCTGGGATCACCCTGCTGGGGCAGGGAGGTGGGACCAGATCACCCACCGTGGTCCCTTCCAACCTGACCCATCCTGGGATTCTGGGATGCTGTGAAAAAGGACTTGCTTTCTTCTGCTCTTAACAGAAAGGCTGCTAGCTGGGAGCTGCCAGCTTCCGGAGCTCTTTCTCCCTGGATGCTGCTCAGCAGCTTCCTTGACATGTCTGCTTTCTGCTCAGGACAGGCAGAGAAACCCACATCCCACTGCTGCCCAGACACAGAATAATCCTCACTGCCTTTGCTGCTCCTCTGCAACAACAATCTCCAGTTTTGAACAGACAGGTATTTCCACTGAGGGGATTTCACAGGTTTTCTGTAATTACAATTTACTCAGATTGCTCTTATGTTCTGAAATGTTGGAATTTCCATGTACACTATGGCCCAAATACATTGGAAAAGGTCCCATCTTCCTTGCTCAGCAGACAAAGCTGTGTTCTAGTGTTCTCAGCTGCCTTTTGCTTTCCTTTGCCTCCTTCCTGTGCTTCCCCACCATTTTTTCAAAGCTGTGCCTTTCCCAATCTGTTCTACTGCAGTGAAGCTGCAGCACTTCCAGGCTTTTCCTGGAGATTGAGCTACCCAGCTCCGTTCCCACTACTCTAATCTGAATTCCAGCTGCAGCAGGGATGTGCAGGATGAGCACGATGGTGGAAATCAATTCCCAGTAAGGTGCCAGGACCCAGAGGAGTTGGAGCTCCTCGTTGGGCAGTGCAGATCTCACTGAAGAATCTTTACAGCACAGCCTGGCCCGTGATAACTTGTCAGCTCTCCTGCTGAGATAACTTCCCATGTTACCCTTTCCTAGGTTTCCTCTTGCTGGATTAATGTTTACTTTGCCTGCAATTCCCCCAGGTTTCTCTTTATTAAATTTTGCTTTCCACCCATGTGCTTCGTGCCTTTTGCTTTTCTGTGCCTGTGATTCTGGTGTCTGTTGCTTTGCATTAATTTGCAGCTCTCACCAATTCTAACTAATCCTTCCAAGTATCAAATCTCATTACTCTCTGCTTGTTCTTCTTCTGAATCATTGATGAGGGTGTTAAAATAGAGCAACTCCTGACACCTATCCCTGTGCCATTGTATTATACAAACACTTTCCAGTTTGCTATATTGTCACCTATCATTTTGTTCTGGTCCTTCAGCCAACTTTGAAATGAGAATGCTCCTTCCAAGCCTGATTTACATTAATTTATCAGAGAGGAATTTCGTCAGTGTGTCAAGTGTTTCACTGCAGTCCAAGTCTGGTTGGTTTTGCTCTCCTGCAACTGTGCCCTCTAGTGCTTTCTTTGGCTTGGATCCTTTCAGAATAAAAACATCAGTGATACTGCCAGGCAGCACTTCTTGCTCACTGCTCAGGGGGTTTTGGCCCTCTGAATTCCTGGTGGTACAAAACACTGTGTGTAATCTGTGTTTCACTTCTCTGCTATGACGCAGACAGTCTTTCCATAGTGGCAAAGTTCATCTGCTGCAATTATCAGGTACCGGGTATTGCTTCTTAAGCACAACCTACTACAGGAATAATATTTTCAAGGAAGCATGGGAGCAGAGGAAAACACAGATTTCAGATGGCTGTTTGGTTTTCATTTTGTTCAACTGCAAACCCTTACATGTGTTCCTTGCTGTTTCAGGTAACAGTGTAAGAAAAACTGGGGTGGAAATGGAGAAAGGCAGGCTGAAAAGCAGCTTCTAAGCATACAAAGCTGGTAAATAGAGGTAAATTAAGAACGGTTTCCTCTTTGCAGGTCACAGCTCAGGTTTGGTTGAAGGGTTTCCTGGTGCTGCTGGTGTTACTTGTCACTTTGTGCATTGCAGCTAGCTGTAGCAAGCCAGTCCCTTTCTCGTTCTGTTGCTGCTGATCCTGACAGCAGCTGATCTGATGGGAGTGCCCATGCTGTCAGCAAATTCTTCCTCCTGCCCTGGGGCAGCACCAGCCTCCCCAGGGGTTGCAGTCTTTATCAGGAGAGTCTTTATTTCTGGATAGACATGCAGTGCATCAGTGGTACCAGATTTAACAGCGCACCCAGAACCATTACATTTTTGGTGGCAGCTGTCCTCACTGAGTGACACAGAACTCTTTTAACTGGACATAATTTTGTCCCCTGGTAGGGACTAATAAAGAACATTCATTTTTGAAGTGGGAGGGGAATCGGGTAATGTTTGTTTTGTGTTCTGGCGTGAGAAAATGTGATGTGTTTTTCACAGTCAGAAATAA
The DNA here is from genome assembly GCA_014549065.1 of Cardinalis cardinalis. Classification (NCBI taxonomy): domain Eukaryota; kingdom Metazoa; phylum Chordata; class Aves; order Passeriformes; family Cardinalidae; genus Cardinalis; species Cardinalis cardinalis. The sequence goes on from JACDOX010000558.1 coordinate 196,308, forward strand.
AAAACACCCTTAGGTCTTATTTTCCTAGTTAGCAAGACTGTGTATAATAAAAACACTGACAGGTGCCTTCGTATTCAGCTTGCTGACACACCATGCAGAGCTCTCAAGCTGCCTTGAAACTCATGGAACATGTTAAAACATTTAAAAAAATTATACCAAATAATTCGACAATTACGAATTACTGAGAACATCCTTCATTTTACCAGCAGAAAATTACACCCTTAACTGCGAAGGTAATTTTGATAAAATCAACACTCTGGGCTATGAATTTATCAAGCAAGCAAAGGTTGATTACCATTACTTGATAAAAGCATCAAATTGTCAATAATAATGTATTATCAGCATGAAAACCTCTTGCTCTCTCTACTTAACAAATCATCTTATCTATTTGTGCAACAATTGCAGCATACAAGTTAAAATAGTAGTCTTGATTTCACCATCAGTTAAATGGAGGGAAAAACCAATATTACTGTGAAGAGCTGAAAAGCTGTTTTGTAATTTTCATATTGCCTTGGGACCTTTGGAARGAACTGTTCCCTTGCAGGAAAAGCACAGCACCTTTCTCTTCAGCTGGTCTAGGCCATATGTTTCATTTCTAATTAAAGCATGACCTTGAAATCAGGATGGCTGCCACCTCATCATTAGCTGCATGAAGTGTTCCCCCTGTCTTCCCTAGATTCACCAATGCCATGATTTATTCCATCCTTTCATATTTCTCTATGGCCAGCAAGTCCCCCTCCAGCTGAAAACATTTTTCCTTGGCCTCTGCTTCCCCATTCCTAAATGGAACTCCCTCCACAGTAGATATAATCCACGGTGTTTTACTGGGAAATGTATAACCACAGACCCATGGGATCACTGAGGTTGGAAAAACCCCCTAAGATCCTCAATTCAAGCTGTTTAACCAGCACTGCCAAGSCCCCCACTAAACCGTGCCCCTGATCACCATGTTTATACCATTTTTAAATCCCTGTAGGAAAGGTGACTCTGCTCCTTTGTAGCCTGTCACAAGGTGAAAGGCAGGTAGTGAATGAAAAAAACGCTTGTAGTAGAGCACAGGCCTGGTAGTCAGAGACAAGGTACCATTTTTATTTATGATACATTTTATGTGWTTTACTTCCCCCCGATTTTAGCTTCGTTTGAGGTCAAGTCCTCGCTCTGCATCACTCAAACACAAACAAAACAGATAAGAATCTTCMTCATCATTAGGGAATGTGAAATCAGTGACAGTGGGGAGATGCTACTGAAATGCTGGCATTTAGAGTAGAGAACACTGGAGCTGGTGCCTTCTGATCCCAAACCCAGCAGGGCCCAGATTCACTGTGCCAGCCAGAGGCACATCATCTCTCCAAACTGATTCCAAAGGGCTGGGATGAGGGGCTCCAAGACCCTGGATACAGAGAATGTCTCTGGGCAAATCTGCTTGGAGCTGCCAGGACTGAGCCTTGCAGCTGACACAGGGACTCAGAGCACCTGCAGCACAGCCCAGGCAAACGCTGCAACTGCAATCTTCCTCTGCAGGGAGAAGGACAACTTCTGCCTCTCCTCAGCTGCCATCCCTCTGGCATCAGCTCTGCCGCCCTCTACCTGAGCAGGAAAACAATGAAAAACCTCCCTCAACAAACCATCCCTTGTAAAAGTGGGCAAGATCATTYGGATGACTCATTTGGTCCCCAGGCCTCTGAATATGCTGGGAGCTGTCTGGGACAGGATTGCAGGAGGGACAYTGACCTCCTGCCACAATTACAGAAACTGCTGAATGGTAGAATTAACCCAACATCTTCTGCAAACTCCCAGAAATTCTTGACCATGGTTCTKCCTGGGTCAATCCCCTTTCAATGTYAACACCAACCACCTGAGTCCATCAATAATCCCTGACCCCCACAGCTTTCAGCAGGGCAACAGAGTGAAGCTGGCCTGATCTTCTGTGCTCACAACTGGGCCACACTCTCTGGTCACACTCCTGGCTTGAGTCCTCACCCAGCAGGGCCTGTGCTGGGCAAGAGAGCAAACCAGAAAAGCCAGAGATGCAGATGGGAAAGAAAAACCTCAAAGTGACATTTGAAATAAGCACTCACTCAATAAGAAAATGGATTACACGCCCACAGCTCCACATTTCTGCAGGAGGGAAGAAGGGAAAAAACAAAGTGCAAAGAGCAGGAGGGATTGTGCTCACCCAGCTCATCATCAGGCCCAGAGCTCCAYCTCGTGGGTGCTGGCCACCAGCAGCACTGGCCACTGGCCAAGGGGCCTGGAGGCCACCAAATCTCTTGGGGATCTGGAGCTCAGCAGGGCTCTCAGAGCCACGGACCTGCTTTCTGGTGGCCTTTCACTTATTGCTGTTTAATGGCATCCACCTTGCMTTTCTYAGCACTGTATCTCTGTTAATATCCACGTTGGAGTCACTGATGGACAGAGCTGCACGTCTGGCAGGGCTGTCTGTGAGCTCCTCCTGCTCTGCCATGGCTCAGGGCTGCTTTGGCTCAGCACAGTAGTGAATGGGAAAACATTTGTCATCCTTGAGCTGAGATGTTGCTCTGATCCTTCCAGCTCCTCAAGATGCGGGCCTGGCACACTGCAGGTCGAGGCACAGGTGAGTGCAGGGAACCCGGCMAGGGCTTCAAGAGCCATGGAAGATGGGAAAAGAAGCTGCCTGAAAGCTCAGATGATAATTTATAATATCTTGGAAAGGGTCCAGGTGGCTACTTTCTTTAGGGCTTGGTTGGCAGCCAGACACATCTCTGTCATGAGAGCTCTGCTTTTGGGGAGTATGTGAGCTTTGATGTGTGAACTTTGCTCCAGCATCTTCTCCAAAGGCCCTTGTACCAGGAAAGTGTTGCCAGATGCTGCCAGGTGAATCTTTCATAGGTGTTTGCCATTAACTTCTGTTTTAATTTGAAGACTTTAGCTTCTGCACATTTATTGGTGTTGTAGAGGGACAGCTTTTTAACTTTTTTAAAATTCTTTTTTCTTCTGTAAATAGTTTAGCATGGATGTGTTTAAATGATCCTTAAAGAACTACAACCATTTTAGCTTGGCTGTGCTTTAAGAATAAATACTGTCCCGAGTGACAGTGTCCAGAGGATTAAATTACACCTTTTGTTTTCCAGGGTAGGGTTTCTTCACTTTGTCCATAATGCTCCCACATCAGCAATGCTCACCCCTACTATCATGTTACTGCCTTGAACTCAGATTTTTATATTTCTTTTCACTGGGATATTTCCTCTGCAGGAAATGTGCATTGAGCAGTCCATGATACGCTGTGTTTCTCCAGCAGCTTTCCATTGACCTCTGTCCCATCCTTATTCCTGGTGCACACACCTGATAGAGGCTCCAGCCCAGTCTCTCATAGCTTTGTCCCAGTTCTCTCTGAAGCAAAAGCTGTGCGTGATGTGCTACAGCAGCATGACATTTAGGGTGGAGTATTTCACAGCTGACATACGGAGAATGCACATCATGGGAAGGTCTGAGTCTGACCCCGTACCTCTGGAAGGATCAGAGCAACATCTCAGCTCAAGGATGACAAATGTTTTCCCATTCACTACTGTGCTGAGCCAAAGCAGCCCTGAGCCATGGCAGAGCAGGAGGAGCTCACAGACAGCCCTGCCAGACGTGCAGCTCTGTCCATCAGTGACTCCAACGTGGATATTAACAGAGATACAGTGCTRAGAAAKGCAAGGTGGATGCCATTAAACAGCAATAAGTGAAAGGCCACCAGAAAGCAGGTCCGTGGCTCTGAGAGCCCTGCTGAGCTCCAGATCCCCAAGAGATTTGGTGGCCTCCAGGCCCCTTGGCCAGTGGCCAGTGCTGCTGGTGGCCAGCACCCACGAGRTGGAGCTCTGGGCCTGATGATGAGCTGGGTGAGCACAATCCCTCCTGCTCTTTGCACTTTGTTTTTTCCCTTCTTCCCTCCTGCAGAAATGTGGAGCTGTGGGCGTGTAATCCATTTTCTTATTGAGTGAGTGCTTATTTCAAATGTCACTTTGAGGTTTTTCTTTCCCATCTGCATCTCTGGCTTTTCTGGTTTGCTCTCTTGCCCAGCACAGGCCCTGCTGGGTGAGGACTCAAGCCAGGAGTGTGACCAGAGAGTGTGGCCCAGTTGTGAGCACAGAAGATCAGGCCAGCTTCACTCTGTTGCCCTGCTGAAAGCTGTGGGGGTCAGGGATTATTGATGGACTCAGGTGGTTGGTGTTRACATTGAAAGGGGATTGACCCAGGMAGAACCATGGTCAAGAATTTCTGGGAGTTTGCAGAAGATGTTGGGTTAATTCTACCATTCAGCAGTTTCTGTAATTGTGGCAGGAGGTCARTGTCCCTCCTGCAATCCTGTCCCAGACAGCTCCCAGCATATTCAGAGGCCTGGGGACCAAATGAGTCATCCRAATGATCTTGCCCACTTTTACAAGGGATGGTTTGTTGAGGGAGGTTTTTCATTGTTTTCCTGCTCAGGTAGAGGGCGGCAGAGCTGATGCCAGAGGGATGGCAGCTGAGGAGAGGCAGAAGTTGTCCTTCTCCCTGCAGAGGAAGATTGCAGTTGCAGCGTTTGCCTGGGCTGTGCTGCAGGTGCTCTGAGTCCCTGTGTCAGCTGCAAGGCTCAGTCCTGGCAGCTCCAAGCAGATTTGCCCAGAGGGATTCTCTGGTGGTGCCAGGCCCTGTGGGTGGGTTTAAAGCCCTCATGCCAGCCCTTTGGAATCACTATAGCTGATGCCCAGGGACCTCATTCCGGCTCTGCTGGRGACTGGCTTTTGGTGCACCAAGCATGGACCTGGACAGTTTTACTGGGAGGATTTCAGGCATCACCCCAAAGCAAGCTCACTTTAGATGTGCAGGACCAGGTGGAACAAATCGGGGACCAAAGTGGGGCCTCTTATTCCCCAGAGATGCTCAGAGCAAAACTACAWGACAAAGGAGAAGGATGAGCATCAGGTTACACTCAAAATAAAATCAGCTGGGTGAGACCCTGGACACAGAAGGCAGGAAATCAGAAGATCGTGTATTAGAAATACTCATGCTCTTTAGAGCTACGCTGTTATCCTACAGGAGATAGATATCTCAAGTCAGACAGGCATTAATTATTTTTTAATATAAACTTAAACTATTTTCTTACACCTTCAAATAACCGCATCTTGAATTTCAGCAGCGTTCAGTGATGTTTAAACTGCTTTTTTGCAGCTGAAAATCTGGCTGATGAGATCCAACCCAAAGGCATCTTCTCCCATACCAGCACCTGTGACAGTGATGACAGCATGCAGGGCATGATTTATGGCAAGGAAAACAGGTCCTCTCCCCACATGCACCACGGAAATGGAAGTCAGGGTTAAATGTCTCTAAAATCCTTGGCTGCAACAGAAGTTTAATTCCCAAAAGCAACAGAGAATAACAGGGTTATTAAGTAAGAGGTTTTGCTCTCAGCCACAGGATTTAAGGCTAAAACCACTCCAGCATTTTCTGCTTGGTGTAACAAGCCCAAAATCTCCAAACTCTCTRTTCCAATTCTCCCCCTGTGTCTCATTTTGCACTGTCCATGCCTCAGGAGCTGATGGATGGAGAGGAAACTGCTGAATGCTTCAAAACCCAGCTTCCTAGGATCAGTCCTAATTTGTCCAATTTATAGCTACCATGCTTTCACGAGGATTTCTCTTCCCACCGGCTAACTGGCTCAGAACAAAACAAACCATCATTTTTCCTGCAGAATTCAGAGTGGTCTCTGGAAGAAAATGATTTCTTGTGGCATGTTTTCTTTCTAAAGGACATCCATGATAGTCAGGGCATGTGATTGCTGGGCTCCAGAGTAAGGAGAGCTGCCACAAACAGATCTGCTGCCTTCCTAATCCTCTGTAGCTGGGTTTTGCTGTGGAAACAAAATCTCATGTATTTTGTATGCAACAGTGGCTGGGCAGTTGCTCTTTATTTCATTCTTCCTTATTTCCACCTTTGCTTAATGGTGGAATTTTTATTTTTCTCCATGTAGAGAAACCTTCCATAAGCTGCTAATTCTTCTTACTTATGAACTTCAGGCAATCTCCAGGACATTAGCAGGCAATTTAAAAAAGGATWTAGAGGATGCAACAAGTAGGAGTGGGCAAGAGGGGCGTGGTATGGCTATGTCCTCTCTACTGTGTGCTAATGTCTTCCCAAAGAGACTCTCTCCAGGACCAGTCAACATCCACAAATCAGTGGAACAGAAAATCAGGAGCCYAGTTAATGCTCTCCCTGCTGATGAGGAAAACAAAAAGATGAAAAAGGCTGAGGAGAAGGAACCAAAGGCCTGGTTTTTGTGTTCCCAGGAGCAGTGTCTGTAGTTTTGGCAGCTAAAAGGCTTAAAGCTTTAGTCCAGTCTTCTTGTTCCCTTTTCACCTGGACAAAAGGGCTTGAATGGAGGCACTGGATTTCGAGTGTGTGTAGGAGAATCCAAACACAGGCATAATCTGCCAGTTTGTGAAAATGAAGAAATCGACAGCTTTGAAGCACTCAGCTGGTTTCCTAGTTAATTTCCGTGMTGCAATAATCAGTTCCATGACTGAACAGCAGAATGCTGTTAACAAACCAAAGTCCTGGCTTTGTGGACATTTAAAACATTAGGTGCAGCCAGAAAATCCTTTTCAGAAATTATGGACAAGCTGAGTGTAAAAATGTTCCACAGGTCAGTTCCACTAGCCCACAACAAGTGCACSACTGATCTGGAGAAAGAGTCCTTGTCTGGATTGTGGACTGTGTGACAGACTGTCCAGTATGAAAATCATACTTGCAGAAAGCAATATTTGAATTTGCAGGAAGGCTTCATGCAGCACAGATAGGACACCACTCACTACACCTACAACTTGCAGAATTCAAACGTCATTTCAGTAAGATGAAAAAGAGAGGCTGACAAAGCCCAGAGCCTGCAAGAGCAATTAAATGTGCTTCAGCAGAAATTCATCACATTGTGAGAGGATTGACAGTGTAGGAGAAATAAATAATGCATTACATTGGAAGCATCAGGTACAATCACTTTTGAATGAACAGGAGCAACAGCTACAGGAGTCAAAAAAACCTAGAATTGCACTCCAGTGAAGAAGCAGATAAAGCCGAGCCTTGTATGAGACTCTAAAAGAAGACACAGAGAGAGCATGGCCATGAACTGAACCTGACAGCTTCTCTTCCCAAAAGGAAATAGAAGACAACTGTGATAAAGTCTGCATTTTATAACTCAATCTTTATTTCAGATATCCAAACTTAAACTTTATTTTTGTGTGATTTGTCCACGGAGTTAGTTTGTTGTCTTACTCTCTACTTTTATTATTTGTTTGTTTTAAAATCATAACCTTGTGCAACAAAATCTCTTGGAAATAATTATGAAAAAATGAAACAACACACAAGACACCCTCCATCCCCCCCTTATTTCGTTTGGCATGATATCTTTAAAGCTACATGACACAGAATTAACAAAATCACAGCTGAAAGCCATTTACAGAGATCAGGTCACAAACGAGAAATGAAACTTTGAGCGTTATCCCAGAGAGTGTGGAATGCTGTGGAGTTTTTATCTCTTGCAATTAAAACCTTCAGTCTTAGAGGATATATCCTGGGTATCCTGATGGATGGGTGCCATAAGACAAAACCTGAAAAAAGCTCAGGATGCCATAGCTGGTGCCAGCAAAGAGTGAAATCATTTGCACTCTGAGTGTGCAGACAGTGACAATTGAACAGGAGCTTTAAAAACGGAGCTACAGAAAGTGCAGCAGTGCTCAAGAAGGAGAAAGTGCTTTCCCAGGATACTGTAGTGTGGGTTTTACTCAGTTGTTGTTTGACACACACGCTCCCACCTGGGGCTCAAAATCTCTGGGCTTGAGAGGTTTCACAAGAACCTTTCCCTAACCCTAACTCCCTCCTGATGGAGGTAGATGTGCTCCTGTGGTCCAGAGAGCCCCGTGCTTTGAATTCTGTCCCCAGACATTCAAAACTTTCTGCCTGTTTGTTCCTCTCCATAACCTGGGCACACCTCAGCCTGGCTTTGCAGTCAGTCGGTCCTTTTGATTCCCTGCAGTTATAGTTTACCGTCGGGAGCCCTTTTGAAGCCTTTACACATTTCTGGGAGGCGGCAGAGAGCGGCGGGAGCCCCGCGCTGGGTTCGGGGAACTGTGACATCAACGCGCGTATCCCGGCAGCCGCGGAATTYCCGTCCAGGCCTCGGCCTTGGTCCCTGGAACTCCTGCGGCAGTCCCGGCTCGTCATGCTGGAGGGCGAGCGCCACCGGGACAGCTCCGGAATTCCGCTGCAGACGCTGCGGTGAGTTTCTGCAGGTTCGCTGCGGATTTGTCACTCGGTCGGGGCTTTTCCCTCTTTTAAGTTAGCGCCCCTTAAGATCACGGTTGGGTTTGTCCTCGAGTGGTCTCCATCACCTTCAAACGTCGTGGCACCTTCAAATGTCGTCTTGTTCCACCCTCTGCCGTGGGCAGGGATACATTTCCCTATCCCAGGCTGCTGCTCCAAGCCCTGTCCAGCCTGAACATGGACACCCCCAGGGATGGGGCAGCCACGGCTGCTCCGGGCASCCTGTGCCAGGGTCTCACCACCCTCACTGAGGAGAATTTATTCCTCGTACCTAAATCAGTGGCCTATTGTGAAGTGTTCAGCATCTATGCAGAAGTTTGCAAGAAGAAACTGACACAAGTTTTTAGAGACACATCAAACGTAATTCCCCAAGCAACCTTCCTCTGCTGTTTTGGTTAATTATGGAGCTTCCACAGGCTGCTCTATGGCACTGGATTTTTTTGCCTAAATGAAATAGCACGCTTTTTGAATTTATCCCTTGGTGTGCTAGTAAGCTATTAATATGTATATTAACAGAGGAATATTGCATATTCAAAATCTTCAGCATTCTCAGGTGAAACTCTTCAGATTTAGTTTTTTTCTTTTCTGCTATGTGACTTCGGAGTAATTTAAAGAAGTTTTAAAACTTCAGAATGATGTGGATGTGACAGAAAACATTTTGATTCTGTTATAGAGCTACAATTTTTTTTCCTGTTCATGATGAGATTTTGGTGTAAGTTGCAATAACAAAAAGAGTGATGTTAGGAAAAAATGAATGTGTTAGTTTTCAGGGCTATATCTTAAAGCAAAAATTCTGTGCAATTTGTGAAAGACTTAGCAGCCTTTAAGATAGCAAGTGTTCTATTAGGCAGGCAACCTTGTATATTTGATCTACTTAAAAAATCACAGTACTTTCATTTATCTCCCTTAGAATTGCATAKAATTGTTTTGAAGAGAAGCAGTTTGTAATCTGCTTAGCAGGAATGCAGCTAAATCTACACAAACATAACATTTTTTTGTTGGTGTTCTGAAAACTCTGACAGTGGATATCCTGCTATATATATATATTTATTTCTCTACCATAGTCAGGCTTAGAGGACTAGCAGTACAATTGTATTTTGTAAAGCYGATGTCAAATTGCAGTTTGGTAATTGTTCACGTGACATGGTAGTATGAGTGGTTAAAAAAAATCAATATTTTAGTAGGCTGACAAACAAAGCAAAGCATGTCTCTGCTAGAGGCCTTGATAGTTTAATGATATAGAAGAGACTAATCTTTGAAGCTCATCACGTAAAAGTAAATATGGTTAACTTTGTTCTTAATTCTCCACAGTTTATAGACTTAAAAAAACCTCAGTTTGGAAACCATGAGTGCACCCCCTTCAGACAACATCACTTCCAGGGAGCCTATTCGGTGAGGTCCAGTTCTGGATTTTTAACCTAGCAGTTTAATTCCTGTTTTTGTGGCTCATTTATTTTCTAAATGCCTGAAATGATACAATTCAGGTTGAGGAAGAACCAGATATGGTGTGATACATGCAAACTGTCATAGAGTCATCAGGTGGCAGAGATTGTTTCTGCCAGCAAGCAGGAGCACTGCCCAGGAGGCACAGGAGGGTTTTCCACATTAACTGAGGTGGCCGAGGTTGGCTTTAAGTCTTACCATGACCCCCATGTTTTGTAACTTGGTAAGAGTCTGATCTTTGGCACAAACTATTTGTCTCTCTTYAGTCTGTGCAAAACTGCCAGTTATATGGGAACGGCAAAATTCCACAACTGTGGAGTTTGGTTAGAAAATTTGGTTAGAAAACTTCTGCAGTCTGCTCTCTTAGCTGGAGAAGTTTAGCAAAATTACACTGCTAGGTAGTAAGTGAAAGAACATTTCTCTCTATCGCAAAACTACTCTGCATTTTCTGCCAGCTGTAGAATTGAAGCTAGTGAAAAGCTGCTTTTCTGCAAGGGTCAATGCTCACTGTAAGCAGTAGACTTGTGAAGTGAAAACTGAGAATTTAGGTTTTGAGCTACAAAATTCCTTCTGCGATGTAGAACTCAAGAGCTATTTCACCTGCTCATATGCTTTGTTGAAAACTCTTAAATCCCTGTTAAAAAGGGTGTCTTAATAAAAATGGTATCTTATTAAAAGTTGTAGTTGGTAAAAAAAACATCTTTTAGCTCAAAACCAAGGGCTGATGAACTACTAATATGAGAAAATGGAAGTAGAAAAAATTCTCTGAATTTTGTTAGGCTGCAAATTGTGCGTATTTTGAAACCTTCTAGGGACTTTGTGGGGTTTTGTCTTTGACTGAATCTTCTGACAGCTTTGTGGTTGTAACACTTCTAGCTGTTCTATGAAGATGGGAGGAAGAATCTCCTAGAAGTGGTAGTAGGAAGCTTTCATAAAGAGCTGCATTTGTTGGCCATGCTGTGACAATTAAAGAAAGTATCAGAGAAACAAAAATTCTTAAGGCTATTTTCCATTTTATTTGAAAATGTGTAAGTAGACAACGAAAATGAAGTRGGCAACATAAGTAATAGTTCAACAGTTCTGTCACTGGTTGGCTGGGGGACTTTTTGTTAATCTGTTTGTTTTTGTTGGTTTGGATTTTGGTTTTTTTTTGGTGCTATACTAAGAAAAAAATTGGGGTTTTCTGATACATATTTTTAAGTTTCCACCAATTGCATTGTGACTTCAGAAGCATAAATAGCATAAAATGCTATTTTCAAAAGGTGTCTAATGCTTTTTTTGCCAGTACTTAATATTATGTTCTCTGTTTTAATGTTCTAATACATATTTTTCATTTCTGTGGCATCCTTAATTTGCTAGTGCATGTGGTATCACATAATTTGTGCATGGCATGGGTTTGGTTTTTTTATTCTCCCCCACT
>JACDOX010000559.1:3268-27187 GCA_014549065.1 Cardinalis cardinalis
CCCTCGGCCCTTGCAGGAGTCCCCGCACGGGGCCGGAGCTCTCGGCCGATCCCCCCGTGCCGGTCCCACAGCCCGGCCGGCAGCGCCGGACCTGCGGCTTTCCCGGCGTGGCGCTGGGAGCGGCCCCCGCTCTGTGCCGTGCCGTGCCGTGCCGTGCCGTGCCCTGCCGCCTGTGCCGCTCCCTCTCGCTGCCCCTGGCCCGGGACAGCGAGGCTGGGCAGGAACCTCAACCCTTCCGGGGGCTGCCCCCCCTTTCTTGTTGCAGCAGAATCCCTTCCTGGGGGGATGGACGTGTGGAAAGGGCTTGGGGGAGCGCTGCGCTGCTGTCCAGGGCAGTCGGACTCGTTCTGTGCCTTCTTTGGGAGTCGGGAAAAGGGAGGTGAAGCCTCGGGGCTCTGATGCCATTGGGGGCACCCCAAGGTCCCCGGGAGAGGGAGCCCCGCTGCGGTGCAGGAGCAGGTGGGGGGCGGCGAGGGGGGTCACGCTGGGGCCGTCCCCCAGAGGGACCCAAAGCTGCCACCAAATTCACAGGGAGGGGTGGSTGTAGAGTGCTAAAACCTGTCAAGGTATCCGGTTTTATAGATATTGGTAAAGAATAGGAATTTCAAGCCAGTCCTTGTGCTGTCACTCCACACCCTCTCCAGCTCTCTTGGAGCCTGCAGGAAAGCCAGGCTGATCTGCAGGGAAGAGATGAGTGGTGGAGCTGGGGACCAGGGGCTGGTCAGAGGCAGGGGAGAAAGGAGGGGAGAGCCCAGCGCCGCGGAGCCAGCGAGCGCCGACAGAGGGACGCGCTGTCTGCCCGGAGCAGGAGCTGTGCCTGAGCCTGGGGGGTCTGGGAAGGAGCAGGGTGGAAAAAACTCTCATTCCTTTCACCCTGCAGCACACAACGCTGCCAGGGCCCTGCAGCAGCACACCGGGCTGGGCAATGTGCTGGTGGGGGCACGGGGAAGCAGCAGGAGCAAGCAGGGGGCAGAAAATGTGCCAGGATGGAAAACAAGGCGCATTTTAGGACTGCCAGGGATGAAGCTGCKCAGAGGAAGCACACGCACACCTGAGGGGCTGTGCAGGACAGCTCTGCTTCCACTTCAAGAGCCCTGAGCAGTGCCAGGGGAGGATGTGTGGGCACCGGATGGCAAAAATCTGCAAAACAAGGCAGGGCTTTCTTTGTGCCCTGTGGCGGTGACACGCGTCCCACACGGCTCCACGTGGCACCGCCATGGGGCAGGGCAGGGCAGGGCAGGGCAGCACTACCAGGGCTCTGCCTGCGCCCGGGATCTGCCCGGACCCGGGATCTGCCCGCGGGCAGCTCAGCTCAGCCAGAACCCGGGCGATGGAGGAGGAAGGACTGGAGCTCTGGATCCCCTGGGGCTCCCAGAACTGACAGCATTGGCTTAGGGGAACAGGAAATGGGCTGGGGAGGAAGAAGGCAAGCAGGAGGACTCACGACAGTTTCTCTACTAGCACTGAAGAGTTGTAAAGGGACGCTCCAAGCTGGGAACAGTCTYCCCCCATCCCTGGTGCCGCAGCACACCCTCACATCCTCGCTGAGGTATTCCCTGGCTGCCTGCATCTTGGGCATTGCCTCGCCGGGAGCTCCTGTCCCCTGCATGCCAGATGCGTTYATTCTTGGACACAAGCAAGCCCTGCAACCCGAGGGCTGCAGCACACGGGGCCGGAATCCCCGGAGCCAGTGCTCCGTGCTCCCTGAATGCGTGTGGAGCCAGAGCCCTGCACATCCCGACTGCTGCATCCCTAATAGCCCGTGTCCCTGGAGCCAGTCCCCATTCCCTCGGCGGCTGCATCCCTGCGTGCTCCCACCCCAGGGACCAGCATCCCCAGACTGCTGCAGCCCCCGGCGCCTGAATCCTTGGAGCCGCTGTCCCTGCGCGTCCCGCTGCACCGCCGGTGCCCCCGCACCTCCCGCGCCCCCGCATCCCCGCGTCCCGGGGTGCCCGCGGCCGGGATGGGCGCTCCCTCGGGGACCATCTCCGCCTCCTCCCGCCGCTCCATCCCCGGGACCCCTCCCGAGTGCCGCAACCCCGCGGCTCCCCCGCCCCTGCGGGCCCCTCCCGGCAGCGCGGGGCGGGAGCGCGGGGCGGGGGCGGGCGCGGCACGGGGCGGGCGCGGGGGCGGGCGGGCTGTGCGGGGCCGGGGCCGCAGCTGCCGCCCGGCGCGGTCCCGGCGGGGGCGGCGCGGCCCCTCCTGCCCGGGCTGCTGGGAGTTGTGGTCCGCGGCGGGCGGCGGCGGAGCGGCGCGGAGGGAGCGCGGCCCCGCGCGGCCCCGCACGGCCCGGCGCGGGCGGCAGGTCGGTACCGCAGCGCTCCGCAGCGCACGGCGGGGGGGCCGCGGGGGCGCGGGGCGGCAGCGGGGCCCGCGGAGGGGGCGCAGAGCGAACCTCCCCCCGCCCCCGGCCGGGGCAGGGGCTCGGCGTCGGGCGGGCCGGGCGGCAGCGCGGCGGCAGGTGCCACCGGGTGATGGGACAGCGGCGCGGCCGTGCCAGTGCCACGCCGGGTGATGCGGCCACAGCGGTGACACCCGCTGACGCCGCCACGCCGGGTGACACCGTCACACTGGGTGACACTTACTCTGGTGGCACCGGCGGGGTGGCGTGCTCGGGAGAGGGTGAGGGGAGCACCCGCTGCTCCCGTTCCGGAGTGGCAGCGGGCATCCCGCCTCATCCCAAGGCTCCCGCTCCTCATGCTGCTCCCAGAGGCGACAGCGGCCGTGCCGAGCCGAGGACATCCCCGCCACGCGTCCCCGTCACTGCAGGCCCGCGGCCCGGGGACCCTGGCTGGGCTGAGSCGAACCCGCCGCCTCCAGGAGATGCCGTGGCCACCACGGAGTCACCGAGATGCAACTTTGTGCTGCATCGAAGCCTCTGCCTTCCTTATGTAACACGGCTGCTGCTGGCACGGTGCTCGCCTCCACGTCCTGCACAACTTCGGTGCAGCGTGGAATTGATCTCCTCTCCCTGGAATGGCTCTGCCATCATCATTAGCTGAGGAGCCTTTTCTGGGATCTCAGGCGGGGGGTGCTGGRTGGTGACCCGTGTGGGTGCAGGGCCGTGGCTGGGAGGTGACAGCACCCACTGGGTGCCCCGTGCAGCCTCAGCCACAGGGTGTGTGTTGGGAGCAGTGCTGGTGTTTGGGGCCCTGCCCCAGCGCTGGCACAGCCCCTCTGGCACAGAGACTGTGCCCAGAGAACCCCAGGGCTCTGCAGCCCGAGGCTCCTGGGCTCTCTGGGGTCAGTCAGGCAGTATGTGGGCATGGGGGTTGGATTTCTTGCTGCTCTGATGGTTCCCCCTGATCTGAGGTGTTGCCTGCATCCCTGGGGCAGCACTAGGGCCGTGTTTGTGCTGTGCCCCCATTGCAGGGTGTGACTCTGACCTGGGGACCCCAAGGCTGTCGGATCCCCAGCTCTGTTCCCCTTTGTGTTCCCATCAGCTCTGGCCGAGCGTGGCTGCTGTGCCTGATCAGTTCCCTTTGCAGGGCAGGAGCCACCCTGAATGCACATCACCCAGGCTCTGCTCCTTCCCTGACCTGCTCCAGTCCTGCAGGGTAGCACGGGGGTTGTGCTGGCCCCGGGGGACATCCCTGGCTCCGGCTCTGTGATTGCACCCCGGGAACGGAGGCCTGGGCGGGAGAAGCGGGAGTGTCTGGAGGGATGCCAGCTGTGGGGATGGAGGAAAGTTATCTTGAGATTCCCGGGAGGCTGAGACATGCCACGTGGACTGCAGATCCCGGGATGGGGCACGCAGGCAGCACGCTACAAGGAAGTCGGGTGGAGGGAGGTTGGGTGTGTGGATGTTCCTCCCTGGGGTGTTACACTGCCTGAATCCCMGGTCTCCAGCCCTGCAGCAGGATCAGATCCTATCTGCAGCCTGTCTCCATCACCATTGATAAGGAAATGCACGTTGAGAGGCTGCAGGACCTTGGCAGGAAGGGCTGGGGAGGGTTTGGATGGCTTTCCTGGCTCATAAACCCATCCTGCTACTTAGAGTCAGTGCTCTTACTSGTGAGCTGGTGAAATCAAACAAGCCAACCTGAGCTGCCCCTGCTGCCACCACCCCGACCTGCTCCTGTCRCCATGTACTGGCCCTGTGGCCATGTGCTGGCTGAGCTCTGGGCTCTCCCACAGCTCAGTCACTGGAGGGAGAGTCACTTCGTGGCCATCAGATGGAGGGGATAAGCTGATGTGCTGCCAGATAGGGCAGTGAAGTGTGTACTCTCAGTGTATATTCACTTAGCAGCCAGATTTCAGACATGATAAGGCAGCAGCTTAGGAGAGAAACGGAAGGACGAGCAGGAGGGGAGATGGTCACTGGGGCAGTGGGAGTCTGGGTCKGGGTCTTTTATTTGGGTATTTGTGGAAGATGTTGAGAGCACTGGGGGATTTACTCAGCATGGACTGATGTTGGGCTCCTTATCCACCATCCCCTCCCTGAGGAGCCAGTGCTCCACACAGTCCCAGCTCACAGCTCCAGCTGTATCCTGTGCACTGACCCCAGCAGGGACCCCGCGGGGCAGCCCTTTCCCTAACACCTCTGGGTTTCTCTCCCCAGAACCTCCCTCCAGCGCTGCCTTTCAGGATGATGGGCCCAGGAACACCGGCGGGGACCCTCCAGCCACGTGGCTGCTGACCCAGGGGTGCTGCCGGGCACCGCTGCCAATGCAGAGCTCGGGGCAGAGCAGGGCAGAGCCGCCGCTCCGCTCGCCCATGGCAGCGCCTTCCCGCCGCGCCCCGGCCCGGCTGCATGGTGTGGGTGCCCCTGAGCCCCACGAGCAGTGACCGCCGGGCCCCGCTGCGCGCTCCCAGCACCACCACCATGTCTTTGGAGTGGCTGACAGACTGGAGCTGGTCCCTGGACGGACTCCGGGATTTCATCGCCACGGGCATCCAGTCTTTCCGCGACTGCGACGCCACGGCCCTGGTGGCCGTCGCCTGCCTGCTGGTCCTCTTCGTGTGGTACTGCTACCACGTGGGGCGGGAGCAGCCCCGCGCCTACGCCACGGTGAACGCGCTGATGCAGAGCGCCGAGGCCAACGGGGTGCAGAACGGCTTCGTGTACTGCCAGTCGCCCGAGTGTGTGCGCTGCTCGCACCACGACGGCCTCAACCAGAAACTCTACCACAACCTGCAGGAGTACGCCAAGCGCTACTCCTGGTCCGGCATGGGCAGGATCCACAAGGGCATCCGCGAGCAGGGCCGCTACCTCAACAGCCGGCCCTCCATCCAGAAGCCAGAAGTCTTCTTCCTGCCCGACTTGCCCACCACGCCCTACTTCTCCCGGGACGCTCAAAAGCACGACGTGGAGTTGCTGGAGCGCAACTTCCAGACCATCCTGTGCGAGTTTGAGACCCTGTACAAGGCGTTCTCAAACTGCAGCCTCCCGCAAGGATGGAAAATGAACAGCACGCCCAGCGGGGAGTGGTTCACCTTCTACCTGGTGAACCAGGGCATGTGCGTGCCCAGGAACTGCCGGAGATGCCCACGGACGTACCGCTTGCTCGGGAGCCTCCGTACCTGCATTGGCAACAATGTCTTTGGGAACGCCTGCATCTCTGTGCTGAGCCCGGGCACTGTCATCGCCGAGCACTACGGGCCCACCAACATCCGCATCCGCTGCCACCTCGGTGAGTGTCTGATGCTGTGAGTCATGGGAGGGTGCAGAGGGTGGCAGGATGCAGGAGCCCCAAAAAAGTCTCTGGCACTCTGTGCTCTTGGGGCTCAGACACCTTTGGCCTGAGGAAGGTTTTGGGGGCTTTGGTGGTGACAGTCTCTGGGTACCTGACATCCCCAGCATCTCCAGATCAGCGGCAGGGGGGGTTTCACCTCCTCCTCCTGCTGACCCAGGGCTATGGACCCTTGCTGGTGTGTGATACAGGGCTGATTTTACATAGGGGTCTTTGAACATCCCCCTCTGTGCAGGCAGGTCCCTCTCCCATCCCAGGATGTGCAGCAGCCTGGGCTGCTGCTCCAGGACTGTGTTGTGCCACTGGCAGCTCCCCTCTCCTGGAATCTTGGGTGCTCTGCATGGGACGTGGGTAGATGGGAGCACAGGGATGCTGCTTTGGGCTTTGCAAAGCTGCAAGTGAGGGCTGGGGGAGGTCCTGGGGTGTCCCCTGCGGTGGGTCAGGCGCTGGGTTGGTGGCACAGTGCTCCCTGCAGGGACGGGGAGAGCCCACACGGCACAGATGGCTGGGCTGGCACAGCACCGGCCGTGCCGGGGGAGGCACCGCACGGGCCCGGCTGGCAAACACCAACCGYGCCTGTTCAGCCAACAGCTCGGGTAAACACACCCAGGCACTGCTGGCCATTTGTTGGGAATTGTTTGCAGAGCTGATCCCAGGAGCTGCCCTTGCTGGTGCCAGGAGGAAGCTCGCCACTCACTCCTCTCTCTGGGGCACTGGGGAATGTGCTCCCCTCGTGAGGGGCTGGGTGAGGTGCCTGGGAGGAGCCAGTGGGCTCAGGTGAGCACACCTGGAGCACACACGCCCTGGGCAGAGGAATGACACGAATCATTCGCTTGTCCATCCACTGGGACTCAGCACTGGGCCAGGGGCACACTGGCACCCCCACCTTGGTGCTGGGAACGCAGCTCTTGCTGTGCCTAGGGCATGGATGTGTTAAAGACACAACCTGCCCTTTCAGACAGCTAGATCTGCAAAGCCAGCCCAGCCTTCAGTGGGGCAAGTCACTCCTGAGGATTTACTCCAGACACAGGCAGCTTCCAYGGGCCAGGCCAGCAGCTGGGGGTATGGGTGGGATGGAAGGGCTGCAGGCTGCTCCCTCCCTCCATCCCCCRGCAGCTCAGCTTCTCTATTCCAGCATCTCCAGCTGAGGCTGTTGTGCAGGGAAATGGCTTTGGGTTTTGCAGCCTTTGAAACAGCAGCTTTGTAGTCCCAGCTTTGCCGGGCAGCTGGGAGTCCCTGCTGTGCTGGCTGGGTTTGGCATCGCTCTTGGATCTGTCCTGCTCGTTTGCTGCATCGTTACCGTTCAGGAGCCACGTGAGCCCTGACCCCTTTCTCCACCATGGTCACATCTTCGGGGCAGGAWGGCTCTGCAGCAGCTCCAGTGTCCCCAGCACTGCAGGAGTGACAGTCCTGGTGCAGGAGGTGATGGGATCAACCCCTGTCAAACTGCCTTGGTTTGTGCTGGTATTTTAGGAAAAGACCCATTTTATTTCTATGCTTGTCCTTCATGTGGCCCTCACAGAGCTGCTTCCCYGTGAGCGTTTTGTGACTCCCCCAGATTTCTGTCCTTGCAGCCCTATGGGTCACCCTGAGGGAGCACCTTGGGTGGAGACTGAGGGATGCGGCAGGTCCCATCCCAGGGGAGCTTGTGGCAGAGCCACAACTGAGCCCCCATTTTCTAGCCCCAGTATAATTCCTGCTCCCCCAGCCTTGCCTGGGGCGGGGTCATCCCTGCAGGGCTGGAGGACAGAGCAGACAGGATCTGCCTTTGGTCCTGAAGTTGGAAAATATCCCAGGAGCCTGGCTCCCTGTGCACACCTCGGGGCCATGGGCTCTGGGGACTGGGGAGCTGTTCCAGATATGAAAGTAGTGCCTGCAGTGCTGAGCTTGCTGGGGACAGTGAAAAGGCAGGAGGGAGCAGACAGGGAGCGGGGCAGGGGCTGAGCTGCTCCAGGCGTGGGGTTCAGGTCACTCCCTGCAGGGGAGCAGCCCCTCAGCAGCAGCATGGGGCTCACGCAGAGCTCAGTTTGCTCCCTGCTGCCCYACCACAGGGAACTCAGCATGGCCTGACCCTCCCTGTCCTCTCTCTTTGTGCCTGAAGGTCTGAAGACGCCCAGCAACTGCGAACTGGTGGTGGGGGGCGAGCCCCAGTGCTGGGCTGAGGGCCGGTGCCTGCTCTTCGATGACTCCTTCCTGCACACGGCGTTCCACGAAGGTGAGTTCAGTGTGTGGGGCCTCATGGTGCTGGGGACTGGTGACGAGGTGCGGCGGCAGCCATGCCAAGTCCCTTCTCCTGCCCCAGCATGGCTGGAGTCACTGTGTCCTGGGGGGCTCAGGGCCCTGGCCTGCCCCAGGTGGAAGCATTCCTGTCCSTGGCATGGCAGGGCTCCCCATGAACTCACTCCCTCTGCCGCAGGGTGCTGGGACATCCTGACACCCTTTCCTGGCACAGCCCTGGAGCCCCTCAGCCAGCCCATGGCTCGCTCCCGTCCCAACTTCTCGTAGGCCCAGCACAGGGCCTGCTGATCCTCTCCCCTCATGGCAGCTCAGCTTCCTTCACCACCGAGCTCTGCAGGGCAGCTCTGGCTGTAGTGCCACGGCCTCCTGCCCTCAGAAATCCCTTTTGCCACCCAGGCAGGGAGCAGAGYCCATCGCCAGCCCAGCCAGGCAGGAGCCCTGACCTCCACACTGCTGAGGGAACAGCACACACAGCCGTGCTCCTCAGCCTGACCGAGGGTGTTTGCAATTGCCCAAATCCCTTCCTTGCTGTGTCTGCAGCCCTGCTGCAGCTCGGTGCTGACAGGCCAGCAGGGGAGCAGCCTCACTGGATTGCTGGATGGTTCCTCCTCCCTCCTGACGGGGCCTGTTCCGCTCCAGCTCTCCCGGATTACCCGGCATTAGTCGCCCGTGGCATGAAAGCGTCAGGCAGAGCTGTTCTACACAGGGGAGCGTGCGGAGAGAGTGGGAGAACAAAAGCTGTTGCTTCCACATCAAACCTGCTGTGGGATTGGGAAGCACAGCTCCGTGCAGGGCCGGGAAGGCCGGAGTGGCGCAGCAGCCGCTCCCTGCACAGATCCAGGACGCAGCTGCACGGGGGCCTTGCCTCAGGAATCCCCAAATCCCGGAGCAGGCCTGGCAGGGTAGAGCATGCCCCATGTCCCTGAGTTCCCAGTAAACAGCTGTTTACTGGGAGGCACTGGGGAGGTGCCTCCCTGCCCTCACTGGGTGTTTCCACCCCTCCATATTGGAATATTACCAACATAGCTGGACGGGACGTGTCTGGGCTCATCTGGCCCTTGCTGCTTGACCTAAAGGTGGCAATTGTGGTGTTTTTACCTCAGAGACACCTTTGGCTAGCTGGATGCTGCAGCTGGCCACATAGAGACAAGTCCAGGCATGCAGGAGCTCAGGTTTACCTCTGGTGGAGAAGCTTTAAGGTGGGGTGAAGGAAAGGAGTCGGTTCTGATGGAGGGTTTGGATCCAGAGATTTATTCCTGGCCCACAGGCCTCTGAATGCAGCAGCAGCTCCAACAGAACTCCATGAGCTGTGTGGTTGCTGTGCCTTTTAACCCCGGGGAGAGGGGAGGGAAGGGGCACAGAGGGCTACCAACCAGGTAGGGGGGGAAGCCTTAAGGGATAAATGATGGATGGCTCAATGTCCTCCAGGGGTGGAAGGCATSTTTTGAACTCTGCCAATCACTCAACACCCTCCTGGAATGCCAGGACTGACAGACAGCACTCAGCAGGAGTCAGGGTGGGGGAAAGGAGAGGTGATTGACACACCTGAGGAAGGACTGGGGTGTCACAGACATCTTTTATGAAAAATCCTTTCCTTAGGATTTYTCCTCCTAAGAAGCTGAGAGGCCTCAGGAACAAAATGTAAACAATGATTATCTGCTGCTGTGGAATGCAACAGGTGGATCTGGGATTGGCCCATGTTGGTTGTTTCTAATTAGTGGCCAATCACAGCGAGCTGGCTCGGACAGAGAGTCCGAACCACAAACCTTTGTTATCATTCCTTCTTTTTCTATTCTTAGCYAGCCTTCTGATGAAATCCTTTCTTCTATTCTTTTAGTATAGCTTTAATATAATATATATCATAAAACAATAAATCAAGCCTTCTGAAACATGGAGTCTCTTCCCTCATCCTAAGACCCCTGTGAACACGGTCACACTGGGGAAACTGAGGAAACTGAGGCAAACCAGGTTCCCYCGGAGGAAGGTTTGCTGGGGTTGCACTGGGGAGGTGGGTGCCTCCCTGCCCTCACTGTGCGTTTCCATCCCCTCAGGTGCCCCGGAGGAAGGTCCCCGCGTGGTGTTCATGGTGGACCTGTGGCACCCCAACGTGGCGGCGGCCGAGCGCCARGCCCTCGACTTCATCTTCGCGCCGGGACGATGACGGCGCTGCCCGGCCTGGTGGCTTCAGGGCAGCTCGGCCGGGGCCCTCTCCCGGCTCACGGCCTCGGTGCTCCCTCCCGGGGGTGTTGTAAATGGAAACTGTGAYGTGTATCCGCGCCCATCTCCTTCCTCCATCGTTGGCTTCAGGGATTCTTTTGCAAGCGCCGGCGCCTCGGCCCCGCCGGGGCTCGCTCCCCCCCTGCTCCGTCGTGTTCTGTTGCTAACTGTGTTTYGCGGTGTTCAGAAGTAGAGTAACAAACCCAAGGGTGCTCGTTTGAATGTAATGTAAAAATTTTCTTGTGGTCATCAAAGGAACAACACACACACACCCCCACCATAACAGCCAACCAGCCTGCCCTGCCCGGGATGGATGGACTGATGGRCACTGGGGGCTGCCATGGGTGCTGTGGTCCCCCCAGGCTGAGTGTGATGGGCTGGGCAGGGCACAGCTCTGCTCACAAAGAACCCTCCTGGGGCTCCTGCTTCCTCCTCCATGTGCCAGCTGGGGCTCCCCAGCCCTCAGAAACCCCTTTTGCCACCCAGGCAGGGAGCAGAGTCCATCGCCAGCCCTGCAAGGCAGGAGCCCCGACCTCCACCCTGCTGAGGGAACAGCACCAACAGTCGTGCTCTTCAGCCTGACCGAGGGTGTTAGCAATTGCCCAAATCCCTTCCTTGCTCTGTCTGCAACCCTCAGTTTTCCCAGCTCCCAGCTGGGAGGCCCTGCAGGGGCAGGGATGCTGTTTGGGAACAGAGGATGGGGGTTTTGTCTGCCTGTAGGAAGAAGGGAGGTCACCAYTCCTTCTGCTGCTCCATCTTCTCCTTTCCTCAAGCCCGGGCAGGCACACACAGCGGCAGCTCCCATGGACCTGACACCACGGGACAGATTCCCAAGGGGGGGTTAATTCTGCAGCCTGAGCAATGAGGTCCTGCCCACCCAGGGACCACCACACTTTCCTGAAGTCCCCCCATCTGTTTGGGGTCTGGGGGCTGGTTTATAACACCCCCCCAAAGCACAGTGTGTGGTGGATGCTCACAGCTCTGCCTGGGGACCCTTTGCCTCTGTGCCCTGCTCGGGAGGGACCAGCCCTGTCCCCCAACAACTTCTTTACAGACTTTTCAGTGAGTCGATTGCAAGAGGAGGCAGAGATTTCAAATACATCTGAGATATTTTTTACACCCGTCTTGTTACAGACTACCTGAAGTGCATGATTTCTACACGCATTGGCTACCTGGACACAGGCCCTGGGGAAGCAGGCTGGCTCTGTCCAAAGGTTGGTAACATTCATACAGTGGATAAGCAAAGATTATCAATAAACAGTTGTGCTGAAAACAGAATGGGCTTTGCCTGCTGCTCTAACAACTCCAGGGTCAAGCAAACACTGAGGGGTTGGGTCCTGCTTATCTGGGGAGAAGTGGCCTGGAAAGAGCAGGAGCTGCAGGGTGGGAGGGGGCATGGGCCTGTTTGCCAGGGATACAGTGAGTGTGGCTAGGGCTCAAAAATAGCCAGCCCATGGAAACTCTGTCCTGACCAGTCACAGCCCCCCAGGCCTGGATTTGGCCAGGTTGGATGGGGGCTGAGCAACCTGGCCTAGTGGGGGAATCCTTGCCCATGGCAGGGACTTGCAAATGGATATTTGAGGTCCTTTCCAACCCAAATCATCCTGGGATTTTGTGATGTCAGTGGAGCCCAGGCTGTCATAGAGCACAGGGAGCATGTCCCACAGCTGGCTGGTGGGGGACAGCTGTGGGTTCCAGCCCTGCTGCCTGGCCCAGAGCAGCAGAGACTCTCCCCAGCCATCCCCAGGAGCAGCTGCAGGCCCAAAGCTCCACACAGAAGCCATCAGCCTTGCCAGAGCATCCACAAACCATTTCAGGAATTCCTTCCAGCTGCCTGCACTGATTCATCAAAGGCAGCAGCTTCCCAGGGGCATCTCCAGAGCAGAGGGTGCTGCTCAAATCCCACCCAACTGCCTKCAAACCAATGCCTCACCCCCTTAAGCACAAAGCCAGCTTGGCAGGGCAGGAATGGCCCCCCCATTAGCCCCCCTGGCAGCACTCAGACAGGCCCAGCTGATGGAGCAGATTAAAAATGTCCCATTTTTAAGCATCCTGCCAGCACAGCCGTCGCCCTGCGGGCCGGGAGCTCTCTGTGTGCTGCTCCCTCCTGAGCAGCACAGGGCTGGGTGGGCAGGCAGGGGCTGGGTGGGCAGATTCAGCCCGAGCAGCTGAGGGAGCAGAGCCAGCCCAGCTGTTCCTGGCTGGCAGACGGCTCAGCAGATTGCAGAGCAGGATCCCTGACGGCAGCAGGCAGGAGCATCCATCCGCTTTGTGCTTTGCTGCTGTGCCAAATCTCCCTCCTGTCCCTCTCAGGCTTCTCCTTCCACGTCTCTGTGTTTCCTGCTAGAGCACACAAGCACTTCCCAAGCACCCAGGCAGAAGGATCCAGGTGGATCTCCCCGAGGAGCAGAGCAGGCTGGAGCTGCTCCTGGTGCTCCAAGGCTTCCTCTCCTGGGGATTGCAGAGGGAACCCAGATCTGCTGAGGGCACAGAAGGGACAGGCAGAGCAGCATCTCCCAGAGGAGTCACTTGGCTCAGCTGAGCAGGGATCCCAGGAGCACACAACCCTCATCCCTCCTGCCTTCTCCTACCCTGCAAAACCTCCCTGACATTCTTCCTCACGATGTTCCCTGTGCTCCCTCCAGAACCAGAGCAGTGGAAGTGTGCAGGGAAGTCACCAAGGAAGCAGCACCTTACCTTGTGCCATCTTTCACAGGGGTGGAACTGAAGCAGGAGGTCACCAGGGTGGCTCCAGCTCAGGCTTCCCAGGGAGTTTTCACTCCTACGCTGCCAACAGGCTCCTGACAGTCCTTCCTTGGCCAGGATGGGAGCRGTGCCACACGACTCTGCTCCTGCTGAAACACCTCCTCAGCTGCCAGGGCTGCCAGCCAGGTGGCATCTGTGCCCAGCCACCCCTGAGCAAGCAGCTGGCTCGTCCTCTGGAGTCCTCTGAAATTCCCAGCAATGTCTGAGGAGCAGCCCTGGGATGACAGAGCAACCTTGGGAGCCRTCTGTGCTGGAGTGGGAGCAGAAGCTGTGGCAGTGGTGACCTTCCCATGCCCAGCTCTGATTCAGCACCTCCCCGCGTTGGTGTCTCTGCTCACCATCTCTTGGTGACCCCAGTCACACATCTATCCACCAAGAAGCTTCCAAGCAGCTGCTCTGCAGGACTGATAGAACCAACAGGCTCTGCCTGTTCCACCCCAGCACTGCAGGAACCACCCTTGGAGGAGGTAAACAGGGAACAGCTCCCACGACCCAGCCCATCACACCAGGAAGCACAAACACGACAACAACGTGACTCTGGCTGCTGGGATGAGCCTTGGAGACTCCTTTATTCCCACAGTCACACTGAGGGGTGTGTCTGCACCAGCAGCAGGGTCCAAACACAGCTATCCATCCCTCAGTGTAAGCAGCCACCACCACAGGTCCCCCTGGCCACCACGGACTGGGGACACTGTCAGAGCAGGAAGGGGACAGCTGCTGAGGGGTTACAAAACCTCTTTGGTCCCATCAGCTGAGAGGCAACTTTGGGGTCTGCAGAGTGTGGGCAAACGGAGCAGTAAGAGCAGTGAAGTGAGGTCCTGCAGCAGGAGGGAGGGAGCACAGGCTGAGGGACACTCACACCACCATCACCATCACCATCACCATCACCCAGCCCCTGGGAGGCTGCACATCCACGTGGGCACAAGGAGGGCAGGGCTGGGCTGGACCATCACTGACCAGGGAGGTGTGGAGGGACAGGCACATCCCTCCAGAGTCACCTGTGGTGTAAAAACCTCCTGGCAGCACCCAGAGGGGGACTGTGAGCTCTGCAGCTCTTGTTCTGCTCCCGTGTGACAACAGGCAGGCACTGCTAACCAAGGTAAGGCACAAAGTCATGGAAGGATCATTCCCATGGATTAAGGGACAGAAATAAAGCCAAAGTCTGACCAGGGCAAGTGCAGGCACAGACAGTGGCTGACTGACATCTCTGAAAGGCAGCAGTGCMTGGGGGCTGTGTAACTCAGAGCAAGGTGAGGTTTTACCTCAGATCAAGGCACGTGGGGAGTCTGCACATCACCAAGGAGTCCCTGTAAAGTCCATGTAAACCAAGAGCTCTAAGACGCTGTGTTCTGTCCTCAGTCTTTGGTAAACGCTGTCAGTGACACCTGCACCAGCCCAAAATGTGCTGCAGGACAGGGCAAGGAGAGTCCCTTCCTCAGGGCCAGGCAGGCTGGAGACCCCAGAGAGGCAGGGCAGGGCTTCCTTGCTTCTGTGGGCACAAACASCTGAGATTTTCCTTCCTGGAGATGAACACTCACAGGGCTGAGCCRTTGTCCGAGCACAGCAGCTCACAGCAGGTTCACCCCATGCTTCAGCAGCTTCTGCTTGGCCTTGCTGGGCAGGCTGAAGGCACTGTCATGAGGGTTGGGGACGCCTGAGTTGCGCAGGGGAGCTCCCAGCTGCTGGAAGTAGGTCTCCTGGACAGGATTCCTGCAGGCATACACRGCTGTGGAGGCGTTCCTGGAGGGGCAGGGAGAGGCAGGGGTCAGACTGACACCTTTGGGCAAGATTCACAGCTGGGCACTGGGCTCCCAAGTTTGGAGAAGGACTTTCAGGTGTCTCAGCATGGGAATATGGAGCTGAACAGGCAYCAAACCYCTGGAGGCCACAGGGAACCAGACCCRACTTCTAAAGGGTCCTGGCACCCTTAAAAGGGAAAGTGAGASATCACRAAATCATTTAGTTTGGGAAAGACCTCCAAGACCATCAAGTCCAACCTGTGACTCAGTCCAGCTCAGTGCTCTGGACTGGGTGACAAGGTGGAGATTGGTCACAGGTTGGACATGATGGTCTGGGAGGGCTTTTCCAAACWTAATGATTCTGGAATTCCATGTGTGGCCACGCTCCAAAGATTCCCCTTGCTGCCAGCCCAGCCCAGCACACCACGAGCCCRGAACACTCTTTGTGCCTGACATTCCTCCTCTCCCACTGCTGCTGGCCACAACCAAACCCCAGCACAGCAGCTCACAGGTGTGATGAGGCTCAGACAAGAGTCAGATTCAGTCACCACCAAAGCTGTGATCAAAAACATTAATTAAGACTAAGAATYCCCCCTCCCAGAGTATTCCCTGCAGGAGGGCTGGCAGGGAGCAAAGCCAAGGACCCTGCATTCCTCCTCGAAGGAGGAAAGCAGCAACTGCTATGTTTGCTGACACCCTTCTGTGACAACTCTCCATAAARGAAAGCAGTTTTAGTCATCTTGTTACTCAGGCTGATTCACACATGGAGTTGCTTTTTTCGGGGTAACAGGGAACATGCCAGCTTAGCCAGTCAGTTTAGGATTGGATTGAAGGAGCCAGCAATGCTCATGCTAAACAAGGAATCCTCCAGCACTGAAGTGTGTGATTCACATTCCCTTGGCAAGCAGTGCCACAGTTACTGTGTAATTCCCAGGAGCATCTTTATTTCATCATGTTTTGGACAAACAAGCAGGACCAGGTGGGTGGAATCTGTGCACTCCCAGCTCAGCTGAGGAAAGGGGTGTCCACTTCAGCCATGGCCTGGGAAAGGGCTCTGGATGTCAGGAAAATCTCTGGATTTTGGGAAGGGCTCTGGCTGTGGTGAGACCATCCTGCCTGGTGCATCACAATTGAGTTTGCCATGCACATCACAGAGTGTTTCCAACCCAACAAGCCGTGCAAGAAAACAATATCCAGGCTGCCAATTCTGGGCGCCTCTGGCTCCCTGCCGAGACACAAATTTATTAGGAACAGCTAAATTTAAAACTGTGTCTTAGAACCTCACAGTGCCAGGAACTGGCAATTGTGTGAGTGTTGCATCTTAATCCGAGCCACTCAGCTGTGCCCTCAGCCCACCCTCCTGGTGCCACTGCAGCCTCTCAACATCCAGGAACCCACAATCAAAGGAAATTTAGGGAATAAAGCAATGTGACTGGTCCTTGGGTGTGGTAACAAAACCCAGCCAGCCTTGGAAAGGGGTGGTGCCCTTCTGGGACAGGAGGGTTGTGAGCAGCCCTTACCTGATGATCACTTCTGAGGCCGTGGGGAGCTGGCTGAAGTCGGAGTGGATGAGTGTGGCTGCCCTCAGGAAGTGCCGCTCCAGGGGCCCGGGGCTGGGGGGCAAATTGGCTGCACAACAGGAGACAGGGGTGTTAAAAACCCACTCTGCAGTGTGCCCCCGTTCACTGAGCAGGAAAAGGYTCTGGAGCTCACCGGGGACACCCTCAATCCCAGCAGACAAAGATCCCATAACAGAGCCCTTGATCTGGCTGAGAAATGGTGTCTGAGGCGTGAGAAAAGGCTCCCATAAACCCCATTCTCCTCCTTGCTCCCTCCTGCAGGCCCAGAGGATGGAGGCTCACCCATGAGGACGTTCTGGACACGGTCATAGTGTGTGAAGCTGTAGTTTGTCCTGGCTGAGGCTGAAGAGTCCTTGGGCAGGGTCTCCCTCAGGTGAACCTCGAGGCCATTTAGGGAGGCCAGGCTGCTGTGGTACTGCAGGCAGAGGGAAAGGAAAAGCTCAGAGCCTCACCTGGGCTTCAAGGAGGTTCTGGAAGGAGCTCAGGTGACACAAGGACCRGACCCTTCTTCATTCTGCTGTCCAGGCTCCCACCTAAAATGGCTGGGAAATTTTGGCAKGGAGGGAACAGACAAGTCACAGAGATCCCAAGGCAGTGATGGGGCTCTGGGCAACCTGGTCCAGGGGGAGCTGKCCCTGCCATGGCAGGGGTTGGAATGGGATGAGCTTTAAGGTCCCTCCCAACCCAAACCAGTCTGGGGCTCTATGACTCAGAAAAGGGCCCTCCAACCTGACAATCAGCCATTAGGCCACCTGATGCTACTAATTACAGGAAAATGCRAGGCACCATTAATTTACCATCAACCATGACTCTGCAGGGCTCATTTCACATGATTTACAGCCCCAGCAAGGGACATTCCTTTGCTTACACTGGGCAGTACCAACACGCACAGCAAAGCACTGAATGAATGCCAAGCTGCTATTCTGGATGGATTTTCAGTAGCCCAGAGGCCCTGATCATGCTGAGGCTCCCTGGGCACAGGCAGGGCACRGGCAGGGGTCCCCYACCACCCCTGGGAAGATTAACTCCATAATCCTCATCCTGCCAATGAGCTTTTCCCTACTGGGGAGAGGATCAAGCCYTTGTTCAGCAGGACGGCAGTGCCTAACCTATCCTTGACCCCTGTCATGGCACAGATTTTCCTTTCTGTGCAGTGAAATGAAGGGATAAGACCTAAAGAGCAGCAGGAGGCGAGGCCAAGAGCCTCCCACTCCACAGGGAAAGTCTGGGATGGAATCCACCCTCCCAGAGGTTCACAGCTGYACAAGTAGCATATTTTACCCTTCTTTGGTGTCATTTGGGGGCCTCAAAGCATTCAAAAAAACATTAATTGTAACTAAGCTTTGACATCCCTGAGAGTGGAGGGTCATTTTTAACCTACAGATAAACAAAGGGACAGACAAGCTGAGGTTGTGGCTGAAATCCACCAGCAGCAGAGCCCAGCTGCCCCTCCTCCTGGGACAACGGGACATGCAGGACCCCTCTCCTCAGGGATAACACACCTGCACCCACGGGAGGGTGCAGCAGAAGAGCTCAGCCACAGCTGAATTCCAAGCTGTGCAGTTTTGCTGAGATCCAAAACAAGGGCACGCGAGATGGAAGCAGGATGTCTGGGAAAAGAGGAACCCGAATGGAATGAGAGCTTGTCAGTGCCAGGGCAAGGCATCAGGGAAGATGGACCGTGCAATCCCTGTGCAGTAGGGATTCCTCTCTCCAGCCTGACAATTCCCACCTGCCTGTGTCCCCCCTGCTGGTCCAGACGAGCAGAAAGGGGACAAAATGCCATGTCTGGTGCAAAGGGCCCTGCCTGCGCCTCGGGGCTCAGCTGATGTGGCAGCAATCCCAAGCCAGGCACGTCAGCCCTGCTGTGCAGAGCAGACATTCCCCAGCTCCCAGGTGTCCCACAGCTCCGAGGGGAAGGAGCAACCTTGAGGCTCTGCATTAGTCTGAGCTTCCCTCCACCTTCCAGTCTGGCTGGGGAAGGAAATTAGGTTGTTCCTATGGCAACTGGCATATCAAACAGGGCTCTGCAGCTTTGACTCAGCTCCTGGTGGGGAGGCAGAGGCCAGGCAGCAGCTCTGCAGCTGATGCTCCACAGGAAAGACGGGGGGCCAGCACATCCTGCCCCTGCAGGATGGGAGTGGGAGGGAGTCTGGGCACCCAAATCCCACCCCAGGGAGGTTTGGGATTGCTCCGGCGTTACCCGGGCGCARTGCCCACACGGCTTCCCTCTCCCCAGCCCCAGGGAGCAGCCTGGAGGCTCCCACAGCCAAGGGAACCCCTCCGGGTCCTGCTGCCAGCCGCGTCTGCCGTGCTCCCTGAGGAGAGGCGGCGACGCGCAGGCTGGGGCTTCAACACACCCAAAAACCGCGGAACCGCCGGGGATCCCCAGCGGATGCCAGCTCCAGCGCGGGCCCCTGGCAGCCCGCGGGTGTCTGTCACACCCCCACGCTCTGCTCCGAGCCGGCAGCGCCAGACAACAGCAGCAGCACCGGGAGCCGCCTGTGAGACGCGGCTGGCCCCGCTCCGCTCCGACAGCTCCCACGCAGCCTGCCGAGCCTGCCACAGCTCTGAGCAGGTGATGGAGGCACCAGGAGCACGATCCAACTCTGCCTGCTCAGCTGTGAGCCCCGAGCCCCCCAGCAGCGGGGCAGCGCTGTCCCACTCACCACGTCCCGCACGGCGCCGCGGTCGCGGCTCAGCCGCTCCTCAGCCAGCAGCGACAGCACCAAGCCCTGGATGCAGTGAACGTAGAGGCTCAGCCGGGCTGGCTCGCCCCCTGTGCTGCCCCGCCTGTCCCAGCTGCCTTCCCGGCTGCTGGGACACGGCCTGTCCCCTGCAGGGGCACCGGGCAGAGCCTCCTGGAGCTCCGGGACCAGCGGCTGCCTCCTGTTGTGGGGCCGTGCGTGTCCAGCAGGGCCTGGACAATCCAAGCCCCACACGTGGTCASCAGCTGTGCTGGCACTTCCCCCGGACACACGCTCCTGGCTCCCAGTCCATGGTTTGTCCTCCTCACTGGATTTTCTTCTGCTCAGCTCCTGGGCAGGAGAGGGAACAGCTGGACTGCGGCTGACTGAAAGGGAATTTTGGGAAGCACAGTGACCAACATCAGAATCTGCAAGGGATTCCCCCTTGTCCTGGCTSTCCTGCTCCCAGGAGTAAGGGCTGGGAAAGGAAAAGCCTTCCAGGTATGGACCTGTAGTCCAAGCACATTCAGTCTGGAGTGAGGAAGGGCTTGGGAGCTGCTCTGTGTCGCTCTCTGAGGGGAAGGATGTTTTCCTGCTGAGCTCTGASTTCTCACTGCCTGCTTCACTCAGGTTTGCAGCTGAAGAATTCCTTGTGCCGGCTCCCATTCCAGAAAAGTCCATCAGAGGACTTGCAGGGCTGCCCAGCTGCACAGCATCTCCCGGGGCAGGCGTTCCTGATGYGTCCTCATGCACAGAGATTCCATCCAAGGCTTGGTTTTCATGAGCTCCTGTTGATTCTGGAACTGCCTGGGAGCAGAGAGCACTCTCCTCTCCTCTGGGGCCTGCTGGGGACATGGGTGACCTAGTGGGAGATGACAAGTGAAACACTGAGCAGGATCTGTCTGGAGTTATCCCACAGCTGCTAACCCCACTGGCTCCGGGCAGTGATCAATGGCTGATCCCTGATCAATGGCTGATCCATTCCCTGCTACAAAGAGACCTGGGAAAAGGATGGGCCGAGGTGCGACACAGGTGAAAAGCCTGGGGAATCTTACCCTGCAGGCTCCTGGGAATGTGCCTGCCCTGTCCACAAAGCAGGGCTGTGAGCTGAGGGACAAGAGCTCCCAGCTGCTCTGGGGAAGCAGCTCTGCTCCCAGCAGGGATTTGGACACGGGGATTCTGCCCAGCCTGAGGGGCTCAGGCAGCTCCAAAGGCACTGACAGAGCCGGAGTTAGCTCCAGGGAAAACAGTGACAATGGCAACAGGGACACAGCGTGCGCTCCTGCTGTGAATGCTCTGGGCCAGGCTGGTTCCCTACCTGGCCATCCACTCCATGGGGAAACCCCGGAGAGCAGAGACCTCCTCTGCTGTGAGGAACACGGGCAGGACTCGSACACCCGGCGGCAGCAGAGGCTCTGCAAGAGCAGGGCAGGATTCAACAAACATGTCCCAGCTTAAAACCACAAACCAAACTGTCACGGACRTGGATATTTCATGAATTAYGAAATATTTTTCATRAAATCCTTTTGACAGGATTTTTCTCCTGACAAGCTGAGAGGCCTCAGAAATGAGATGTAAACAGTAATTATCTGCTGCTGTGGAATGCAATGGTGCATGTGAGTTGTTTCTACTTGATGACCAATCAGAGGTCCAGCTGTGTTGGGACTCTGGTCAGTCACAAAACTTTATTATCATTCTTTTCTATTCCTTTCTAGCCTTCTGATGAAATACTTTCTTCTATTCTTTTAGTATAGTTTTCATATACCATTTTCTCTTAATTATGTATCATAAAATAATAAATCAGCCTTCTGAAACACGGAGTCAAGATTCTCATCTCTTCTCTCACTCTGGGACCCCTGCAAACACCACCACACCAAACCTCATCAGCCCAAAGGCTTCTGCAGGAGCTGCATGATCCTGCACCCCAGCTGAGCTGGGCAGCTGCTCCCACCCTCCCAGCATTTTCCCATCCCTCCATGCCTGACACAGTTAAATTCCCCCTCAGGGTTTCCACCCTGGCAGATCATCCCCACGCTGATGCTGGGAGGGGATGGCTGGAGGTTTGGGCTGCAAGCACCAGCCATCTGCTGTCAGGGCCTGGCAGTGGCCACGTGGGGAACTGGAATTAAGGCTGGGARTCTGCAGAACTGGAATCAAACCCAAAAGAGCAAACCCCAGCAGAAGGAGCTGGTTCTGATCACACAGCACAGGCTGGCTGGTGGCAGCAACACCCTCTGGGATATTTTGGAGCTACTCCAGCACCCAGCACAGCTTGGGTGTGAATCCCAGAGAGCCAGCCCGTGCTCCCATGCAGGGAAGGCAGCCCAAAGGATGCAGCTGGATGCTCACCAGGCTCCTGCAGCTCCTCAGCTCCAGGCTCACTCTGCAACAAAAGCCAAAAATCAGCTCTGTGCATGGATCAGGGACACCAGGACACCTCTGTCACCCTCCCAGTCCCMCAAGGCTGCAGCAGACCCCACACCACCCCCCCAGCAAACTCTGGGACTGTTCGGTGCTGGGAAGGGTTTTGGTCCTTAGRGAGCTCTCAAAGCCAAGGGGAGCTTCCCAAGAACCAAAATACACCTAAAATTCAGGACAGAGCCCAGATTTATCATCACCACCAGCTCAGGGAACAGAAATTCCCTTCATTCAGGCAAAGAAAAGCAAAGGTTGCCTTTATATCTGCATACTGATGGCTTTTATAGAACAGCTTGATCACATACATACTAATTTTTGACAAGTTTTAAAGCAAATGAAAACTGCTGTTTGTCAGAGACTCATTTGGTGGATTTCCCAGTAAATACCACAACTCGTGTAAAAAGCAAGTCAAAACACCACATAAATGAGAGCTCATGAATTCAGTAAGCTAAAGACTTTAAAAAAAGCTAATTCCTAGTGCAGAAGCCTTGGAACCTTTTTAAATCCTAACTAATAAAAGCTTTAAGCATCATCAGCAACATTTGTCCTTCCCCATGCTGACACATGCCAGATCTGTGTGACAAGAGCTCCCACAGCACAGCCTTACAGGAATCTGCTTGCAGGGAGGGTGTTCAGTGCCATACCTGGCCTGGGGGCTCGCTGCCCTGCAGGAGGACTTTGGCAGTGAGTGGAGGTGGCAGCTGGGTGCTCACAATCCTGAAAGGACAAAGCAAAGCCAGACAAGCACAGAATGGTTTGGCTTGAGAGGGAACTTCAGAGATCGTCAGCTCAGGCAACTCTGATGACATTTGGTGACAAAATGTCTCTACCAGACAGAGCAGAGGCACAAGGTGACACACTCTGGTGCAGGACAAAGCTCCCAAGTCCCTCCCCACAGGTCCTTTCACTCTCAGGTGCTGCAGTGACTCRCTCCAGTGTCCTGCCTGCAGCTATGAGGTCACTCCCTGGCAGATGCTCTCCCTGTGGCACATTTCCAGTGCTTGTAAAAGGTGTCACTGGAACAGTTCATGCCAAAGAAAAATGGCAAAAATGGCACTTGAGCGCTGCTGCCAAGGAATTCTCGGAATTCCCCACCTCCTGTCTTTCAGGGCCACCTTGGAGGCTTTCCTTGAAGTCATTCAGTCATCTCTGATTGAAGGAAGCTGGAATTTCTCATGGGGAATCCTGGCTCATGCCCCTGTGCACCTCCTGTCAGTACAGACAGTGGTCCTGGGCAGCAGGCCAGACAAACCCAGGGACACACGGACACACCTGCACTGAAGTGCACACCTGCAGAGGGAACACTGCTGGAAAGCACAACACCCACTCATCTCCCTCTTCCTGGGTGACTTCTCCCTAAAAAGCCTCAGAAATTCAGTCCTCACATCCTGCTGAGTATCAAAACCAGAGATTTCTACTGAAACCCAAGCCTTGAACTCCTTCATGGTGACGAGCACAGAAAACCTTGGAGAGACTGATCACAAGGGCCTGGAGTGGCAGGACAGGGGGCAATGGATTCAAACTGCCACAGGGCAGGGCTAGATGGGATATTGGGAAGGAATTCCTCCCATGAGGGTGGGGAGGCCATGGCACARGGTGCCCAGAGCAGATGTGGCTGTCCTTGGATCCCTGGAAGTGTCCCAGGCCAGGCTGGATGAGGTTTGGAGGAATCTGGGATAGCGGAAAGTGGGGGTTGAACAGGATGGGATTTAAGATCCCTTCCAATCCCAGCCKTTCCATGATCCCACAATTCCACAAACCACTCRGTCTCAGTGACCACAGACAGCCAGGGACTGCCTGGCCTGAAGCTCTTGAACAACCAAGAGCAGCCCTGGATGCACTCCAGGAGCCAAGCCCTGGAAAGGGGTGGGTTTAACCCTCCAGGAACAAACACCTGCTTACTTACAAGCCTTTGTAGAGGATGCAGCCTGCCAGGACGTGGGGAGAGCGCTGGCACGTCTGCAGGATGAGAGCTGCCTTCAGCAGAAGCAGGGGATCCACCTGGGCAGGGAGAACCAGTGAGGCCACAGAACCCTGGGAAAGCTCCAAGCAGCAAATAAACAAACACAGTGGCTCTGGGGCACTGCAGRGGACAGGCTCTCACCTTGGTTTTGTCCAGATGCCAGAGAGAATTGAAAATCCTGTGGAGGTCACTGGTGTTTTTTTGGATGTGCTCAATGTACCTGTCCCACTCCCTGCTCAGCTCCTCCTGGGAAAACGCCTGGGGGTGACAGAACCCACACAAACACTGTCACTGCAAAGTGTCCCTGCACTTGGGATGGGAGATGCTATCCACAGGGCCTGCCAGGATAAGCTCAGGGAAAGGTGGGAGACAACACTGAGGGGAAACTCTTTGGGTGAACATCTGGAGAAGGTTCAGCAGAGCCCCACAGGACCTCAGAGCAATGGTGGGGATGACCTGCTCGCTTTTCCAGGTCCCAATTCTTGGGTGTGTGACCCTCGGCAGGAGGAAGGCAACATAGGGAACACTGCAGAGCTGGGACGCCACGGGAAGTGTTTAAACCTCCCCAGAATCACCATGTCCCCAGGCCCTCATTACCAGGTCCCTCATTACCATGTC